>OX401422.1:560360-820360 GCA_947846245.1 Cerastoderma edule
GACTCTCTCTCTCTCTCTCTCTCTCTCTCTCTCTCTCTCTCTCTCTCTCTCTCTCTCCCTCTATATCTCTTTCTCGCATCCCGACATTCTTAGCATACTGTTTTGCATTACCCTTATTGTGTATGTTTATAATTGGGTTAAAATAAAATTCTGTATTGTTTTGTTGATATCATCATAGTTTTAATATAAGAAGATCGAACATCCAATTACAATTAATAGGCATTCAGAAGGTATTTTTCCCCTTAACAGCTTTCCATGGATTTACCGGTACAAGGCAAGAGCTATCAAGTACCTTGCCATACGACTCTCTCACATCACCAGTGGCGCTGATTCGGTTCGCACCCGCGACAACAGGGTTAAAGGGCCACGACATTAAAACTTGACCAAGTACGACCATTATATTTGTTTTATATGTAATAAACTTAGCCCGATTTGGGCTTATTTTTTGGTATATTTGGTAATATTGGAGTGCATTTTGACATGTAGACATACTTCTTGCTTAGTTGACACTTAAAAAGTCATTTTCGTCATATTTTGAAATTTGCTGATGAGTCCGATTTGTCTTATCTGTGTCAATGAACTCAACTAGCATTTAATTGGCATTATTCAATGCTCATAAAAGGTTGTCAGAGTCAATCTACCGCAGTAGATTTCAAATCAGATTCCTCCTTTGAGTTAGTTAAAAAACTCATTATTTCAAAAGTGGCAACACATCGCAACAAGTTAAAAAAAAGTAATTTGAAGTAATTGCTTAATAACTGATAATTCATTTCAAAAGTGGTCATATCACTGCTTGATGCCCTCTCCTAAATCTGATATAGCCTTAGATTTGTGCTGACATAGCCTTCAATTTGTGCTGGCATAGCCTTGAATTTGTGTTGACATATGCCTAAAGGGACTTGCTAAGCTATTTGTGGTCTGGGAGTAATAACAGTTAAAAGTTGATATTTGCAGTCACTAAACCAAAAACCTTTTTCAATTCCTTTACTTCTAATTTGCTGAAATCTCTTGATTTTGTCCAATAATGTGAAGTGAGCCTTCACGCCTGTTGTCCAGCGCTTCTGCGGGAAAGCCGGTTTATAAATAAACTCAGGAATTCCTTGCTAACGTCATGTGACAAGAGCGGTCAATCCTTTACCAAACACCAAACTTTCGACTGTTCCAAAATAAAGAAATTTGTGGACTAGATTTCAAAATATGATGAAAATAGAAAATAAGCTTCTGATAGGACAGTAGGCATTGTGTGAAAAGGAAAAATTGCTCGTTACGAGCATTTCTCCTTTTCCCACAATGTTCTCTAAAGTCGTCTGCAACAAACTGGTTAAATGTCATTATTGTTTGGGAAAGGGTTAAGGCACATGCCTCCACTTTCATTTCAGGAAGCAAAACATGTTTTCCAGAGTCATCTGCAACAAAGTGGTTAAATGTCGTCATTGCTTGGGAAAGGGTTAAACGTTTCCGAACAGAAGACCTATGTGAGGATCGTATCTATAGATAATACATCTTATTCTAAGTTTAGCTACTAGTCATTGTTAACGAAATAAACCCGTTTAAACGGTTTGCAATATGTAAAATACGAATGAGCTAGATGTTTTCTGTACAGTTAAAACAGGAAGCTGTCATTAATCTAGTCTTCTGTTTCTGTTGAAATATAAGTTGTCATTTTATCTGTTGAAGACAATTCATCAAAAAGTTTTAAAAAGTTTTAATCTGATTCGGTTCGATTTGGAGTTAAACGCTGCTTCCAACAGTATTTCAGTAATATCACGGCAGCCAACGCACCTATCCATGCTCCTGGTGTTTCCACATTAGTACTGTACAATAATCCTTCCAAGCCGCTGACTGCTTTCTCACATGAACTTAATTGATCAGTAACTTGTGACAGACGATTGAAACATATCGCAGTGACTTCATGAACCATTATAGTGCTGGAACCGACTTCCTGCTTCTGCAAACAGGTTAGATCCAGGCCAGCCGCCAATTAAATTGGTGGCTTGTCTGTTATCTTACCTGTTTGCTACTCTGAGTATCTTTCCTCATCATTGTTAAGCAGATAGTTAAGGTTTTGGAAAGCAGACGACACAAAAATCTATTTTTTGAAAATTACCGTGCATTCTAAGGATTAAACGTCAGAAAATATGTTGGCCAAACTCAGGAAACACTATCATCTGAGCTTAAGAATCTCTGCCTTAAGTAAAGTACACACAAGTTTGATGGTAAAGGAACAATCTCTATCCGAGTAAATCTAGTTCCCGCTACGCTTTCTGCGAGGAAGGAACGATAACTCTGCAAAGAGGATTGGAAAAGGCGTGTGTATTTTACATGAAATGTTCAAATCAAAAATTAAATCCACATTAGCGGCTTGTTATTCGTTTTCAAACCGACTTAAAACAGAAACTTTATATATATAAATCGTGTATATAGTCTAACATTGTCAGGCTTTATAGCAATCGTATCTACTCGGCAATCCCCGTAACAAGTCGGTAGATATACCTCGTAGGCAGTACATGAATACACCAGAAATCCTGGGGTAATTCGCCTTATTTCCGGCGGCTAACGCAAAATGCACACAGGCACTTAATATGTATTTAAATACACACAAATTGGTTATATATGACAATTGAATGTTTGTTTTTACCCTTTTCATTAAAGATGACCATATCAACACATCTTTGATTCATATTTTTTTCAATCGTATCTACTCGGCAATCCCCGGCTTGTGCCGGGGATTTCCGAGTAGATACGATTGCAAACGGACATGCCCTTCGTTGCTGACCTACTTTCAAAAATGGCTCCCCATTGCCTCCGAGGTTATTTTAAGAAATGGCCGAGGTGTTCCGAATGGCTTTATAGCTGTGTGAAACATTATGCAAATTTCGTATAAAAAGAATTCGAAAATAAACGCTGCTAGCTTTTAGAGAGTAATGGCGGATTCAGATTGTAAACACGTTATCAAGTCTACAAAGTTTATCAAAGGTAAGGTTCAGCGAATACTGACCACCCATGATTACAAATAGTGACTCAAGTAAGTTGTAAGAACACAATATATGAATATGTTTACCCTGTTTACAAACCCTAAACTTTTAATTAAACTCATTTTTTGAAAACGTGGGTGGGGTAACCATATGGCGACCTATTTAAGTTACCGATCTGTATCTGTTCTGTTACGTAGAAGGACCACTTCTGGTTGGACTAAGAAGGGTGCGTCATCTTAGTCCATTGAAGTTACAAAACCACTTTTTGAGGGACGTACTTTACCGATACACAAACAGCGGTCTGACTCCAATTACTCATTAAATATCCATATAAACAGATACACAAACAGTCGCTGACTCCAATTACTCATTAAACATCTGCCTTCACTGTGCGGACTAATACCTTCTTGGAACTAGGAATGTAGTCAGGATTTACTCGCTTTGTTTGGCTCTATATTAGTATTACTTTTGCCTCATGGGAAATCGTAAAATGTCCAGATGTTCGAAAAAAAGTCTATCATTCATTCTCTGTTCACAGAAATAATGATTATTGTAATGGTGGTAAAATGAGCAGATGTCTCTCTCGAGATGTTGCCCAAAGAACTTCAAATGTATTCTTAATCTTCAGAAGTGGTCTTGGAGGGCGTGTTTAAAGCCCTCAACTGTCTGCATGCCCACGACACTGTCTTCGAGATGATTCTACAACTAGGCACTAGGAATTTTGAAAGCAGGGGAGTTATTTGAAATATGCTGATCCAAAATGTTTGAGGATATAAAGTCGGAGTAAGTCTTAACACCGGTCTAAGTTGAGGTTTAGATGTCTTTTTTTTTCTTTTGGTGAAGCTGCAAGGCTTCTTTTATTTTCCATAATTATGTACAAGCATAAAATCAGATAAAAAACATTATAAAATATTCCAATATATATGAGCATAACAGTTAATATATTAAAAGAATAACTCACATAAACCCCTTTACTTTTCGAAACGGTTTGCATGATGATGCAGATGGGCACTAAATAAAGCATCTCATCTGAATGCAGTCAGTTTGCCTATTTTCAAAAGTAAAAGCATAGAAAATATTGTATGCATACTATTTGATAGTTATACCTTTGATGGAGGTTTAGATGTCAGGTATTTATCTGGGTCCACTGCACCTTACCCCCTGCCGGCACCATACGTACCCCCTACCGGCACCATACCCCCTGTCGGCACCATACCCCCTGCCGGCACCATACCCCCTGCAGGCAACATACCCCCTGCAATCTTGTAGAGCATCACCAAACGCTTATAGATGCGCTGATCTTGTAGAGAGCTCAGTTTTAGGGTAGTGAGCATAGTATTTATTTGATTTGCTGACATGCGTTTGTCTCACTCTTTCACACAAACTACTTTACCAAGTTCTTTGTTGTGTTTCTGAAAAACTACTTGACAATACACTTACCTCTAACCTATGTCCGCCGTGAATGATTCAAGAACTGTATTCATGAACTTCATGATCAGACATGAATGTAAAATGATCCTTAATCTACACAAAGTTGTCCATAAACATGCTCATGAATTTCGAGAACATGTTCATGAATGTATACAATTATGAACATATTCTTGATGTTCATGACCTTGCTCAAGAACAACTTTGTGTTCATGAATGGCCATTTTGCCTTCACAAAGTTCATGAACATAGTTCTTGGATCATTGCCTATATGTACTATATGGTTGATCTGACCAAGAAGTCTTTAGCAGTGGTGTAGCTTCCTTTAGGCACATGCCTACACTTTAATTTCAGGAAGCAAAAACAAAAAGCTCAAAAACGCAACAAAAAGGACCACTATTTCCTGCTCTCCAATACATGCCAGAACCCACCTGAGCAATTTCAAACTCATTTATTTACTGTTTCAGTTTACAGGTAAACTGGTATATTCTTTTGTAAAACTTTAATCATGAAAGGAGTGAGAGAAAATAATTTGCTTTATGTCTTGTCCAAAGGCTGATTTCCAGGGAACCAAATCAGCATTTATTCTAGAACATGCTATTGCGTGAATTGCTCTATTTTTTTAAAGATAGCGTACATTTACAGAAAATCGTGCATCTGATATCAATATGACTAAAAATCATTTGAGCTGTTAAAACCCGCTCAGCTGTAAAAATCCACTTACCACATTTGTGATAGATTACTTGGGTATATAAAATAAAAGGAGTTGACTCTTGACAGACAGTCACGGTTAGATGAAAAAATGGAAATTACAGCTTATATAGCAAAGGAGGTAAATCTTCAGTGAAAACATATTGTTTACCCACTACAGACAATTTTTATCAAACATGTGAGAGACTTAACTAATTTTGAAGGATACAGAAATATTGTTCTTAGTCAATGTATTATGTTTCCTTTAGTTATACCTGAAATTACATGTGTTATAATGTTTCAGATAAAACATTTAAAGCCTGATTGATGTTTTAAGATTGCTTTTAGTAAATGCCCACTAATTCTAAAAGATACCCTCTTCAATTTCCCCCCTGTTGGATTTCTAGAATAGACACTGCAAGGGAAATGTTGCTTAACACACTGAAAAAAGTGGGCTTAATGTTTTGTTTCTTAACATACAACAAATTTGTTCCTGTGGGCAAGCAAACTGGGCTTTGGAAGGATTTAAAGAATTTTGTGCAAAATACAAGAACCATGAATGTATGCACGGCAGATGTTGTGGTATATTCACTGCACTACTGTTATATATATTTAACGTCTTAACCCTTTCCCAAACAATGACGTCATTTGACCACTTTGTTGCAGACGACTTTAGAAAACATTGTGAGAAAAGGAGAAATTGCTCGCAATGAGCAATTTTTCCTTTTCCCACAATGTTTTCTGGCCTATCAGAAGATTAATTTCCAATTTCATTACATTTTGAAATGTCGTCTGCAAACTCTTTCAATTTGGGACAGTCGAAGATTTGTTGTTTGGGAAAGGGTTAAAACTCTAAACCTAAGTTCTTGTCATATTAAAATGAAAGTGTTCTGTATTTACAGATATCTCATCTTGCCATGGGATGAATGGAATCCCTTACCTCCAAAATATTTAAGAGAATTCAAAACTTGTGATATTAAGAAGACAAGACTGGATCTGAATGGTGTTAAATGCTTCTTCAAATGATGCCAAATTGGTAAGTTCATGCTATGTCTCATGTATAGGAATTTTAATGATATCTTACGTATTATGCAGACAACATTAAAGGTTTTTTGAAAAGCTTGTGCAACAGAAGTTGTTCAACCCATTTCCAAACAATAACGACATTTGACCAGTTTGTTGCAGAAGACTTTGAAAAACATTGAAGGAAAGGAAGAAATTGCTCGTAACAAGCAATTTTTCCTCTTCCCAGAATGTTTTCTACCCTACCAGAAGATTATATTTCACTTTCATCACATTTTGAAATGTTGTCTGCAAATTCTTTCAATTCAAGACAGTGGAAAAACTGGCATTTGGTAAAGGGTTAAAAAGCTTTTGCAGCAGAGGTTGTTTTAAAAGATTTTGAAACAGGTTAATTTGCTATATTTTTTTAAATACTTGTCTCAGAACAGTTTTTAACTCTAAATTATATTTATTTACCAATTGATCCCTTGCTCCAAAATACCATCTGTTGCAAAAACTTAAAACTTAAATAACAACCTTTTAACTAAAAAACTAATTGCTGCTAATGAGCAATTATCCTTTTGTCTTGAAGGTTTCTATCCAACATCATAATTTCACATTCCATGATTCATTATCTGCGGATACTTTCAATTTTGACCATGGTGCCCAGTTCGTAAATAGGGGAATGGATCAAGCAACCTTTTATATGTTTAACCCTTATAGTGCACAAACCAACTTCATGCTTATGCAAACAGATTAGATTCAGGCCAGCTGCCAAGTAAATTGGCGCCTGGCCTGTGATCTATCCTGTTTGCTACTCTAAGTATCTTTCCTCATGAAAATTAAGGAGATATTTAATGCTTTGGAAAGCAGATGATACAAACATCTTTTTTTTTTTTAAAAAATAACCCATTATTCTAAGGGTTGAATTTTGTCTTCCATGATTTAGTCTGTAATTAGAAATGTCCCATTCATCATTAACCCTTTTCCAAACAACAAATTTTCGACTGTACCAAATTGAAAGAGTTTTCAGACGACAATTCTAAATGTGATGAAATTTGAAAATAATCTTCTGATAGGCCAGAAAACATTGTGGGAAAAGGAAAAATTGCTTACCACAAGCAATTTCTCCTTTTCGCACAATGTTTTCTGCAAAAAAGTTGTCATATGTTGTTATTGTTTGGGAAAGGGTTAAAAAGACAATTCGATTTTTAAGCAGAGTATTACTGAAAAAACAAATTATCTGTCAATGGTCGAAAACATTTAAAAAACATTGAAAAAGTTTGCAGACGACATTTCAAAATGTGATGAAAGTGAAAAATATTCTTTAGATAGAGCAGAAAACCTTGTGGGAAAAGGAAAAATTGCTCGTTATGAGCAATTTCTCCTTTTCCCACAATGTTTTCTAAAGTTGTCTGCAACAAAGGGGTCAAATGTCGTTATTGTTTGGGAAAGGGTTAATATTTAAAAACTAATTGCAGTTGGTCATATTTATGCAATGAATGCCTATAAAGCCATAACTGCATGTACTCAATCTTGTACACTAATTTCATTCAGTGCTTTTGAAAAGAATTGTGAAGAAAGAAAACAAATTACTCATTTCAAGCTGTAATATTGTCCCTTTTTGTATTTTTGTAAATGTTTTTTTTAGCATGATCAATTTAATAGTTCATTGAGTCTTAACCTATTACCAAACAATAATTATGTTTAGCAAGTTTGTTGCAGATTACTCTGGAAACATTGTGGGGAAAAGAGAAATTGCTCTTGACGAGCAATTTCTCCTTTTCCCACAATGTTTTCTGCCCTATCATAAGGTCATTTTTCAATTTCATCACATTTTGAAATGTCGTCTGCAAACCCTTTCAATTTGGGACAGTCTAAAATTTGGCTTTTGGTAAAGGGTTAGAAGGACTGTTAGAAGAGGGTTAGATTGGGATTTTAATTATTGAGAATAAATTGTTTTTTACCTATAAAATGACGACAAAAGACTGCTAAAGTAACACGATACTAGATTAATGACAGCTCCCCAAACGGGACGTTTATTACGGTACAGGAAAGATATTGATCATTTAAGGACTAAAATTAAATTTACATACCACTTTTTGAGGGACGGTACTTTATCGATACACAAAAAGCAGTCTGACCTCAATTACTCATTAAACATCCGCCTTCACTGTGCGGACTTCTTGGAACTAGGAATTGCTCGCTTTGTTTTGCTCTATACTATTATAACTGTTGCCTCATGGGAAATCGTAAAATGTCCAGATGTTTGCAAAATAAACTATCGTTCAGTCTCTGTTTACAGAAATAATAATGATAGAAATGGTGGTAAAAGGAGCAGCTGTTTTCCTCGAGATGTTGCCCAAAGAAACTTTCAAATGTTTCCTCAATCATCTTGCTTAAAACGCACCTTAGTCCTTCAGCGCTATCAGCGCTTTGATTTTTGAAGATATTGCAAATGGTTTAAATGGGTTTATTTCGTATACAACAAGCAAAGCTTGGAATAAGTAAGTGACATGTATTTATTCAATATACAGCTGTTACAAAATAATTCTAATTACACCCGACCTTATAGGCTTATAAGTCACTTAATCAAATGTTAATAATCTTTATACAAAGAAAAGTCGTCTAAATATGATATTTATAAATATAATGGTCTTGAAGTAATTGATTGATCAGAAATCAGGGAAGTTCATATTTTGTTTGGTAAGCATTGTTTTTCGCATTCTCTTTGCAAGCGTTATAATACTACAATTGAAAAAAGGTAGGAGCAAATTTAACAATTATGTTTCAATAAAGTATTAATGGGGGAATGAATACTGAATTGTATCACAAATGAAAAATATATACAAGCTTATTTCAATTGACATGTTATTATAATTATAATTAGAATAAGAGATGCAATTACGAGACATTAACGGGTCTTCGGAAAACATGAGCAAGTTGCGTGATAAGGAATTCCTTTGTTTTGTAACGTTTGTTAAACGTTTATGCAAATTAGGGACCTAATGCATTGTTTGAGAGAACATGCTGGTATATATATAGACAACGCAACCGCTCGGTGAATATGTTTGTGTCTTTGAGAGGTTCATTTGCTCGGTTTGTTACAGATTATTGATAAACCTGCGTTCCAAAAGAAGGGCCCAAGGCAGTAACAGCTCACTAATGAATTCAAGTGATTTTAGCAACTTCGAAGCAAAGAAATTGAAAATGGTCTTTGGTTTAGTGACAATGATTGTTAATGTCGAATTTATAACGGTTATTACTCCCAGCACATAAATTTCTGAGTTAATCCCTTTAACTTCATTAACGCATCATTAATCAATCATCATTGTCAATAATTGCCAATAAAGAATTGAATTGAAATTGATACCATTTGATAAGTTTAACTGCCAAGAGGTCGAACATTTTTGTCTTCGTTAATTAACGGCATTGTATAAGTGGAAAAACAACACAGATTGGTTCATAATGACATAAATATTGATATGACCCACCAGGAGGGTGTCTATTGTATAGTCCTATGATCAGACAGCCTTTCTATGAAGGCTGATCAAAGGCTTTACAGTATACAAAAAGTGTGTCTATAACCTTTCCCTTGATGTTTATTTGTGATTTATTGTATTCTTACCTGGTAGTGGAGAAACGCTGCCTTTTCTGTGGTGTTAAAGCTTTGTTATTTTGAAGTTGTTTATGTCGTTGGTACCTACAAGCACTACATATTAGATACGCAGATTGACCCAATTATTGTAAAGATCAACCCACGCATGAAACACACTTTGCTTGTTCAGTATGGTGGCGATTTCTATGTTTGCGTTGGTTTTTCCTTCTCTTCCTCGATGCAACCTTTACTGTAGTAACGTTGTCAAACAATCTGATCACATCCCAGGCAGTTTGTTTACATCCACAATTCATGTATACTACGATGCTATATAGTTAGTTAGGATTCGAGTTCACAGCTTTAACGATCGTTCTTACCTTTCGAATCTTTCATGAGTCTCAGAGAACCCACAGAACGCTATACTTTCCGAAATACTCTGCAAATTCTGTCACCTTGTGCAAGCAAAACAGCATGTTTACCTTAGTCATACTTCCGCCTAGTTCGTTCTGTTCAGGGAATTCCGCTGACTCATTGATCGGGAAAGACTGTTTATTTTTAGCTGTAAGACCTTTACTTTTGTAAGCACCCTTTAAGTATATATGGTTAATTTCAGTTTTCCATATGCATATTGATGGTTCTTTTTATATTGATATTTCTTGTGTCGCCATGTTTCCAGCGACCTTTATCGGCCAGATATTTTGGGTCGTGACCACTTTTATTGGCCTCGGACAGGTTTGCAGCCAGTTTCTTGGTCGCGGCCAGGTTTTGTTGGTCGTATGGTCACCGGTTTGGTCAGTCGACCGTATTTTGTTGGTCACGGCCTAAGATTCTCGTGCATGGCCAATGTTTAGTATATAAAGGCTGGAAATTATTGGTCAGGATTCAGTCTGGCTCTAGAAACTAAGAACCCAAACTCCACGCCTGTTTACTTTGCGAAGGTACAAGTTGCAACTTTAACCCAAAAATCCTCAGCTTCTTTTACTATGAAACCTTTGCAACTAAACTGTTTTATACAACGAATTGCCTGCGGTATACCATTCACAGTAGTAGATTACCAACAACATAGTCCTGTTAGCATTAAGATACCGTTAATGATGTTTTTACCGTATTAATTAAAGAGAGTTTATAACCGCCGAAACAAGCCTTGATCGTTTTGACATTCAAACCCATTGTTACGAAAACACTCTACCCACGAACCCGTAACAATATAGTATTATGTCAACCGAGCCGATTGACATTACATTTTGGGTAGCTCGAGAAGGCCCTTTAACCTTTATAGTGCTGGAAATGACTTCATGCTGATGCAAACAGGTTAGTCAAACTACTTTGACCCGATCGGAAAATATTGAGAATTTTTTGTATCGGGCAATATCTCCCGTCACATCAAACTTTCGAACCATTCATTTAATGGTGGCCACTTGCGACAAAAATTTGTCGCACCGTTTGAAGACCCATATTTCCATTGTTTTCGGAAATTATGGAATAAATTTTACTCATAGTTGTGAATTAATCCTTTTTTAATCAATCAATGCACTTTAAGTTTAAACTTATTCATTTTACATCGATTGTGACTGAAGCTTGAAGCTTATTAAGTTCACTCTCCATGACTGCTTCCTGGACACTGCACCAGTACTCGCGCCGATTTACGGGTAAGCCCCGGCAATTCTCACCTCGCCTAATGGGGATTCGAACCCGGGACCTTTGGTACAAGAGGCCGACACTCTACCACTGCACCACTATTGCCCACTTTATATGTCTGTATTCCACATATTAACTTTTTAAGAATGGTTTTATTAATGCTAGGTGACGATATTTTTCCTCCCGATAATTTTTTCCTGCGCATGCGCACTGGAATGGTAAAAACCTATTCAGCGTTTTTTTAATTGTTTAACGGTAATTGAAGCCATTGTTTAGTGGTATATAAGTTTATTTAACAAATCTTGTCATATCAATTGACTTTGAATGGCCACTTGTGCTTTAAATCCGAAAATTAGAATAAAAAAAAAGTCCGACATTATTTGGATTGTTTGAAATTTTGATGTTAGATTGCCCCATCAGAAAATAAAAAGCAATCTTCATGTCTAATTATTTTGACTATAAACAGGTTAGATCAAGGCCAGCGGCCTAGTAAATTGGTGGCTGACCTGTGATACCTGTTTGCTATCATAAGTATCTTTCCTCAACAAAATTAAGCAGATATTTTAGGTTTTGGAAAGCAGACGGCACAAAAATCTATTTATTAGAAAATTACTCAACACTGTTAAGGTTAAATCGTGTTCTAACTATCAAGATCTAACATTTGACCATAAAATAAAGCATGCTCAAATTTTATTTGATTTTGTCGATGATCGAAAGATTTTCTGATTGAATGGTTATGTACCATGTCCAATCTGCAAAAGAAACAAACTGTTTCAATTCATCTCATTATATGGAAACATGGAGTTATTCATTTTACCAATAATTATACTATTGTGGATTTTTTCTCTCAAATGAAAATCTTCCACATTGATTTGCCTAGAAAATTAGTTGCATAAGTTAATCAAGCATGTCATTGATTAATTTGCCATTAAGGTAAATAAAAAGGTAAATAAACTGTTAGTTTTAATGCGTTTATAAGTAAGTTATTAATTACAAAAGGAATAAAGACTTTTCTCAAGAAGAAAACAATTTGTCCACAATGTATAAAACACAATAAACCATGTCTGGAATTTAGCATGTTAACAATTCTAAGACTGTCCAAAATGAGGGATACAAAAAGATTGATTTTTCTCAATGAGAAATGGTATCTTAATGGTATCTTAATGGTATCTTAATGGTATCTTAATGGTATCCAAACTAAATGGTGTACAAATCATAATGCTAACTGCAACGTTAAAGTATCCAAGTAATAACCCTTATAGTGCTGGAACCAACTTCATGCTTATGCAAACAGGTTAGATCCAGGCCAGCCGCCAAGTAAATTGGCAGCTGGCCTGTGATCTAACCTGTTTGCAACTCTGGGTATCTTTCCTCATCAAAATTAAGTAGATATTTAAGGTTACGGAAAGCAGACGACACAAAAATCAATTATTAAAAATTATTCAGCACTATAAGGGTTAATGGTTCAAACTTTATTCACTTAGTAACAATCATGTAAGGGCTAGCTATCATACCAAGCAATATTTCTGTTAAAGTGGTACAGAATCTTCTCCCCTTTCGAGCCTAAAAATTTGGTCAATTTTGGAAGGGGCCTCCGTGGCATCTGCAGTGGTAAGATTACAGAACTTGAAATGACACAGCCCTTCTTGGTACGAGTTCAAGTCCCTGTGACGGCGTTTGGAAATTCATGAGAGGCAGTCTTAACCGTTAGAATGCTGGATAAATTTCTAAAAATAGATTTGTGTGTCGTCTGCTTTTATGAAACCTTAGATGTTTGCTTAAGTTTGATGAGGAAATATAATCAGAGTGGCAAACAGGTTAGATCAATGGCCAGCTGCCAATTTACTTGGCCGCTGGCCTGGATCTAACATGTTTGCATAAGCGTGAAGTTTATTCGAGCACTATTAGGGTTAGAAAAGCTAATATTCTATCCTGCTTGCCAACCTTCTTCGGCAGTTGAGTATGAACTCTTCCTCCATCATTTATAGTCGGGCATCGCAACATAACCGAAATAATGTTTACGCCATATTAAACCCAATATAGATAAACAAGATAAATCGATTTATGTATTTAGGTGTACTGTGCATGAGAATATGCATGTTATAACCATTGATTTTGATAACTATTTAAAAATGATGAACATGCTGTTTGGAATGAACTATCATCTGTTATCAATTCCCTTTGATAACTGGTTTTGGTGTTATCTGATACAATCTCAAGCTCAAATTATTTGATGACAAATAAGGAGAGATTTACTACTCACACAGGCATGTGCGCCTCATCTTAGGGTATCTCATTATTTTCTATGTTGAATAGGTCAAAACTCCACTCGCGTGTTCAAGGTCATTATGCAAAAGCCTCAACAAGTCCAAGGGTGTAGCTTGACTGAAATGAATGTGATGTCACGGTTTTTTAAGGGGTCCCTGGTAAAATATGAAGTCTGAAATCGCTTATGTGCGTGCTGGCATGTATTTGAGAGCACAAAAATGTATTTTTTTTAAACAGGAAATAGAGGCCCTTTCTGTTGCGGTTTTGAGGTTGTTTTATTTTTCTTTCTTCCTTTGCCTCCTGAAATAAAAGTGTAGACACATGCCTAAACTGCCCCAAAAAAGCTACACCAATGAAGTGCTGTGACTCTGGTTTTGATTTGAGCAAATTATGGACTTTTTGATTGAAACTTGTTATCATGGACTACCGGGGTTATACTGTAAGGTTACTGACCAAATACATTAACTCTGCTATTGACACTAAAAAGGTTATTGTAGTGCTTATATAGAAGATCTGAGTTAGATTTTTGTGTGAAACTTCATATTTCAGAAACAATATTGAGGGTTCAGTGCAAGACTATAGTAAGTGCTTTATGTTTATGAAGCACTTAATTACTATAGTATTGCACTGAACCCTCAATATTATACTGCCTATTGTGTTAAGTAACCACCTCACTCTCTACAGCAAAGCAAGGATCAATCAGTACAAGGTTACTGAGCTGACTCTTTAGCTCAGTGGTTTTGAGCTTGGACTCTTGTCCTGACAAATCGGATCGAATTCCTAACAGGGGACTATAAATACAAAATGGATTTTTCTAGTTCTGCTATGTTTCAGCCATTGTTCGTAAGAAGTGACATAGTGCATAACGCTTTATATTCGCGTGCCAATATTTTGTGTTTTTTAAGGGTTCCTAAATTCGTGGGGTTTATATTTCGCAATGGTTGAGTGTTTAGAATTCCCGCTGTCGGACCGACCGTGAATCGTGCGAAAAATTAAACCCCCGCGAATAAAAGTACTTACACAGTACATAACTTTTCAACTTCTTTGTCAAATAGTTTGTCAATATGTCTTTTGGACAGCTCCAGTTTCTGAACACGGTATGTGTCAAAACACTAATGTTAACTTATTTGTGTTTTTCAGATCACATATTTTTGCCAATTCTGCTGCCTCTACTACTGTCACAACATTGAAAAGATGTGAAAGAACTTAAATGTCAGGCGTTTAGAAGTCTCCATTTACCATTTCGCTGGCGGATAGTTTGAAGTAAGGTTAAGGTAAAGGTTTTGTTTATGTTAGTGTCATCCATATTGAAAAGGCTAAGCCAGTTTGGCATATGAGACACTTTTTACTGATTATACCAAAAACATCCCAACATCTATCACTATGCAAGGCGCGTAGCCGATTTAAGTGGGTAATCATTAATGTAACTTGAGCTTGCGGCTCACAAACCAGCCATATCAGCACAACTCTCGCAAGAAACATTTCAAACGCTTCAGATGGGGCTCGAACCTTTGACCTCCCTGTCCCGAGGTGGATGCCTTAACCACTTAGCCATGGTGAGTTATGTGGAGATAAAGGCCTTACCTTGGAAGGAGTGAGATAATTAATTTTACAATTCTATATTACCTGAATTCTCTCATGATAATTTGAAGTTTGTGAGATATAAAAAGGCTGTTATAGGGTTACCATGGAAGATTTTAATGAGATAATAATTTTTGATAATTTTTAATTACCATAATTCTTTCATGAGAGATAGAAATTTCGATTGGTCAAGCATTGTTGTCCTCCAATGTCAATGGTATAGATTCTATCGCTTTAACCCTTTACCAAACACCAAATTTTTGGCTGTCCACCGAAGACTTTGCAGACGACATTTCAAAATGTGATGAAATTGAAAGATAATCTTCTGACAGGGTAGAAAACATTGTTGGAAAAGGTTTAACTTCCAAATTTTATCACATCTATGAATAAACAGCTTTATCCCTTTACCAGACAAAATTTTTGACTTCCCTAAATTGAAAGTGTTTGCAGACGACATTTCAAAGTGTGATGAAATTGAAAGATAATCTTCTGATAGTGCAGAAAACTTTTTAAGAAACAGAAAGAGATATTGCTCATTACGTACAATTTTTCCTTTTCCCACAATGTTTTCAAGTGTCATCTACAACAATCTGGTCAAATGTTGTTATTGTTTGGTTAATGGGTTAAAATGCTTGCAGGGCCTCCCTAGCCTTGTAGTTATATATATAACAGAACTCGAGTTTGGTAGCGAATCTGGTCTGAAATACAGAGTCCCTGTAATCCTTGGTCTGGTGGTTAGAGTGTAGAACTTTGAATCACACAGTCACTCTGTGCCCTAGATCTCCATTAGCTGAGGTAAAAATGCCAGGAGAAACCCACAAATTGGCGCAAGTACTGGTGTAGTATCCAGGAAGCAGTCATCGATATTGAATTTAATAAGCTTCAAGCTTCCGTCACAATTAGCGTTGTAAAATAAACGAATAAATGAATAAATAAAAATCCTAGAATTTTTATTAGAGGCAGTCTCCCTATTGACTTATTAAATGCTGATAGTTCTACCCAACTTGACATTATTAGTACAGATAAAATTCGATACCTTTTTTGTTTAGAGTCAAGTTATGTTATTAGGGGAGAAAAAGATGCATACCAAACAGATTAGGCTTGCAAAAGATCTATGGTTTTGTAATGGTTAATGTTGGGGACTACTAAGACCGACCAACCTGGGTTTGATCCTCGATGGCGATCGTCTGTTTCACCTTGGAGTGTCCCTAGGCAAGACACATTTTCTAGACTAGTACTGGTAGGTCGTCCAGGGAACATGTTCTATAATGCTCAAGAATGAGTGCTGTACATTAATAGGTAGAAAGAGTAAAAGAAAAAGGATTTGATTTTTAACAGAAGTTTGATTAGTTTCTTTTCAGACAAATATATTAACCTGCTTATTTTTCATGCTGTCCCAGTATCTTTAGCCATGATGACCATGGTGAACTGAGCCATTGAAGGATGTGGAAAAGGAAGAGAATCATCAGTTGAAGAGGTATGCATTTTGTCTTTGCAGAAATTATCTTAACCCTTTACCAAACACCAACCTTTCGACTGTCCCAAATTGAAAGAGTTTGCAGAGGACATTTTAAAATGTGATAAATTTGGAAATCAATCTTCTGATAGAGCAGAGAACATTGTTGGAAAAGGAAAAATTGCTCGTAATTTCCCCACAATGTTTTCCAGAGTCATCTGCAACAAAGTGGTCAAATGTCATATGAATTAAAAAAGCGCTTTTAGGGGAATTTCGACAAGGACAAAGTTCTCTGTTACTTGGCCAAAAATTAAGGTTAAATTTTAAACTTCCACATGAACAAACTTCCACATGAACAGAAAACCCTAGAAGGTAGGTTTTTGAAACTTAAAAGTCCTATGTATTAAGATATTTTTCAAACTCCATTTTAGTTCAATTTATTTTCCTTTATCCAAATACATTTTAACTTGTAAATAATTTAATATACTTTTACCTACATCATCATAATGCACGCTAAATAACCTTAGCTGTTGATGCGCCTTAAAACACAATTCATTCTTTTTGGTTCAAAGTCTCTTTCAATTCAGAGCCTTAGCCTAGTACTGGTGGATCCAGAAAAGTCATTACGTAACTCAAAAATCGTTGATATGGCGTTTAACACCATACAAACAATATCAAAGTCGATCCATCATGTTTAAAGGTCTCAGTTACTTGGCAAAAGGTTAAAGCTATCTTTCCACATGAACCAAAAACTTTGGACCTAGGTTCTTGAAACTTCATACATGTAGTGTCATGTATTTGAATTTCTATCAACTATAAAGGTAAAATATTAAGACCTATCGATTCTTGAAACTTAACCCATTACCAAACAATATTGACATTTAACCACTTTGTTGAAGATGACTCTGGAAAACATGGGTAACAAGCAATTTTTCCTTCTCCCACAATGGTTTGATCTGCCCTATCAGAAGATTTTTTTCCAATTTTACCCATTTTGAAATGTTGTCTGCAAACTCTTTCAATTTGGGACAGTTGAAAATTTCGCATTTGGTAAAGGATAAGTAGAGAAATGTGTCTGAAATCTACATTCCCCATTTAATGGTAAGGTTGGATAGTCCAATGCAAAGGTCACCATCACACAATCAAAGGTCAAAATTTGACCTTTATCAGGTTTCCTTCATGACCCAGTGGTTAAGTTGGCGGACTTAGAAGCCGGAGGTCCTGGGTTTGAGCCCAAGCGACACCTCTGGTTTTATCGGACTGACATTTGGAAAGTCACTTCAGAGCCCTTGCCTTGAACTTGTGGATCCAGGGAAGCCATTACGTAACTGAAAAAATTGTTAATATGGCTTTTAACAAACAAACAATTGAACTTTATCATAGATTCAATTAAACACTTGGGCCTACGTTTTTCAAACCCTATTATTGTGCACAAGCTTCCTTAAGCATTCATCTTTATTTCTGTTTTCTAATCCTCTGCTTGGCTGAGGGTCCTGCCTGGCCCAGTGGCTAAGGTGTTCAAGGTCTCAGGTTCAATACTCATCTGAGGCACTTTTCGTAGCAGTGTCCTAGGTCAAGACAATGCAGAGTCCTGCCTAGTTCTGATAAAATTTAGAAAAGCTGTTAAATGTCTGAAAAACTGTTGACTTTGCATTAAATTACATGTTGGTCCTGCGTGGCTCAGTGGTTAAGGTGGCGGACTAAAAACTCGGGGGTCCCGAATTGGAGCCCCACCGACACTTCTTGTTTCCTGGGAGTGGCCCTTGGCAAGTCACTTCTGAGCCTAGTACTGGTGAAATTTAGAAAGCCTGTTAGATATCTGAGAAAGTGTTGGTTTTGCATTAAAGCACATGTAAAAAATCAAATCTGAATGGCTGTGTCAATTTTCTGTCGAAGGTTAAAGTTAGTTGACGCAACATGATATATTTTTCTCTCGTTACTGATCAATTATATTTATGAAGGAAAGTAGTAAGAAGCTTTAACCCTGTCCTAAACAATAACGACATTTGACCACTTTGTTGCAGACGACTTTAGAGACTACGTAACAAGCAATTTTTCCTTTTCCCTCAATGTTTTCTGCCCTATCAAAACAATATTTTCCAATTTCATCACATTTTGAAATGTCGTCTGCAAACTCTTTCAATTTGGGACAGTCGAAAATGTGTTGTTTGGGAAAGGGTTAAGGGGGACCTCTGTGGCCTAGTTGTTAGAGTACAGAACTTGGAATCACATGGCCCCTCTCCGCGTGGGTTCAAATCCTGGTGACGGTGTTTGAATTTTCATGAAACTTAGTCTCCAGACTGACTTACAATATGCTGATGGTTCTACCTGCCTTGATCAGCCTTTATCGACAGTTGAGTATGGGGTCTTCCTCCATCATTTGGAGTAGGGCATTGCAACATAACTGAAAAATAATGTTGATGTGATGGAAAACTCCATATAAAGTAACAAATCTAACACCAGGGATGTCTTTTATTACTTTGGAACTGTAATGAACTGAGCAAATAGACCTCTTAAAGACACAATCACATCCGATCATGGGTTGTGCTGTCTATTAATATACCTGCATATTTTCTAGAACAATGCATTAATTCGGATAAATATTCCGCAAATGTTACATAACTCCCACTTTCGAGAAGACTCATCCCGAGTCTTGGTCCTTGGGAAATACGTTGGATAGGCAACCCCAAAAGTGGAAAGGCTTTATCCCACTGCTTTCACCAATGTCACAAACCAAGCGAATCAATCTTTCAAAGACACAATCACATCCGATCAGTGAGGAACACAATCGTCCACTGATCAGTTGTGTTGTCTATTTATGTACCTCTAGAACAATACGTTAGGTTTCTTAATTTGCATAAACATTCCACGAATGTATCAGAACTTTTACCAAAAATGTGATTTGAGTGTTCAGTGCAAGTCTATAGCAAGTCTTTCACAAACATGAAGGACTCACTATGTTCTTGCATTGAACCCTCAACTTTATTATGACAAGCCTTTTAAGCTCGACTATTCAAATTTAGCAGAGCTATACTACTCATCCAGGCATCTGCTTCGGCGTCACACCTTGGTAAAGTTTTTACATGCAAGTTTGTATCTCATTAACTACTGTATTGATACTGTATTTATCATCTTTATCATCTTGTTGCTCATATATATGTGGCTAAATGGCATACACAAATTTAAGAACAAACTTTGCCAAATTGCAAATTATGAACTAAAGCTACATTGATAGCTTTGATACAAACTATTGTTTCGTAGATGGGCCGTTTGCACAGCCTAACCACTAGTAATATAATCACATGGCCCTTCTCAGTTTCGGCATTTGGATTTTCATGAGACTGATTTAATTGGAATGCCGATGGTTCTATCAAGCTTGACCAGCCCTTATGAGAAGTTGAGTATGGGGTCGTCATCCCTAATGAAGAGTAACTGATACAATGTTGACATGATGTAAAACCTTTTTAATTAACCAAACAAATAAATAGATTTTCTAGAAATGCAAAATATCAAGTCTGCCAGGATAAAAAATGAATTTTCATTGTCTAGTAGCAAATTTAGTAAAAGCTGATTTTGATAATTTGGATGAATTCTAATGGGGCACTGACAAATCGTTGTTACAACATAGTAGATTTAATTTAAAATTTCCAGAAAAAAAAGTAGAATAGAATACATTTTTGTCACATATATAGCATATTTTGTCTTAGAAAAAAGAAAGCTTATTTTATTAGGGAAACATTTAAAACAGCCTTTTCTTCTAAAGATAAGTTTATAAGTATCTTGAGACGAAAAAGCAGTTTTAAATGTTGAAAACTCCGTTTTGTGATATTTCAACGAGGCTACCAAAAGATGTGTAATGTTTCTATGCTTTGACTGTATATAATAAATGTATGTATTTGTATTTTTTTTCTTTTTTCTTTTTTATTCTTTTTTAAAATCCATTACTACATCAACAATGTTAATTGTACTATACAATAATCAGAGCTTATATTTTTTCATTGAACATTATTGTTTTCCTCAATTTATACTTTATAAGAGAACACACATTTTGTCATAGCATGTGCAAAAAGTTTATGGGCCTACATTGACAAAAAGGGAGAATTGCTTGTCACAGGCAATCTCTCCTTTTCTCAAAATGGTTTTGAACATTACCACAAAATAATCTACTTTTTAAATTTGTATTTATTTTTCTTTCAATTTGGAACAGCTACAAAATTATTTTTTGGGATATATATCATTGTAATACATATGCTATTGATATTGGTAAAGAATTACTGTAATGCATTATAAACCAAGATTTCTGTTAAAATCTATGAAAGTTTCAAAACCTTAAGCTAATTGATTTGTGTGGCATGTAAACACAATTCAAGGGTTCAGTGCAATAATATATTAATTAAGTGCTTCATGTTTATGAAGGACTTACTATAGTCTTGCACTTAAGTCTCTAATTGCAACTTTAAAACTTATAACTTTACTACTTTTAATGAACTGCTTTCTTCATTAAAATTGTCAGAATATTAAACAATCTAATTTTGAACTCAGCAATCAATCGTATTGATTAGTTATTGCAATTATCTGATATTTTTTAAAATGTATACATGTATTTGTAACAATTTGTGAATTATTACTACCTGGTTAATTATTATATGAATACAATTCCAAACTGCCTGAGATGAGATAATGTTGTGGCAAAAGATCAGCTTTGCTTTGTACATGCATTTTCTCTTTTTGTCACATCATTTTCTTTTAAGCTTTAACCTGTATAGAGCTCTAAGCTTTAACCTGTATAGAGCTGGAACCGACTTCATGCTTATTCAAACAGGATTGATTCAGGCCAGCCACCACATAATTTGGCGACTGGCCTGTGATCTAACCTGTTTGCTACTTTGAGTATCTTTCCTAATCAAAATTAAGGTTTTGGAATACAGTTGACGCAAAAATCTATTTTTAGAAAAATACCCAGCATTCTAAGGGTTAAGAGAGTATATTGCCTATCAAACCAAAGGTTTCTTTCACTGAATATCTGCAGTTTTAGATATCTGATCACAATGAAATGAAAAACATCAATGTAATGATTTTCAGTTCTTCTTTTTAAAGCTTTTCTTTAACCCTTTACCAAACACTAAATTTCCGACCGTCCAAAATTGAAAGAGCTTGCAGACGACATCTCAAATTGTGATGAAATTGGAAAATAATATTCTGATAGTGAAGCACACATTGTGGAAAAAGGAAAAATTGCATCATCACAAGCAATTTTTCCTTTTTCCACAATGCTTTCCAGAGTCGTCTGCAACAAAGTGGTTTAATGTCGTTATTGTTTGGTAATGGATTAAACATAAAAACAATTTATGCATTAAATACAACAGCATGTTTTCAACTTGATACAGAACACAGGTTATGCAGAAAGCCTCTACTAAAGTGTGGTATTTGTGTATTGTATTTTCATGAGAGGCAGTCTTTCAACTGACTTACGGAATGCCAATGGTTCTACATGGCATGATCAGCCCTTAAAGGCAGTTGAGTATTGGAGTCTCCCTCAATCATTTAGAGTCGGGCATCACAAGATAACTGAGATAATGTTGAAGCAATGTAAAACCCCATATAAACAGACAAATCTAATGGAGTTTTTATGCATGGCAAGTATGCTGTATAAAACAAGTAGCTTTTCTGTGTTGAGCTAGGATTCTTGCGTGGCGGAGTGATAACAGTGCTTGAGTTGTCACTCTGATGTCCGTGGTTCGATTACCACCAGTGCCATTACCTTGATGGGAGTGTCTCTTGGCAAGTCAATTCAGAGCCTTGTCTGTTAATGGTGAATCTAAGGAGAGCCTTTTTATAACTGTAAAACTGTTAACATAATGTTAAACCTTTACCAAAAGGCAAAATTACAACCGTCCCAAATTGAAAGAGTTTGCAGACGACATTTCAAAATGTGATGAAATTGAAAAATAACCTTCCGATAAGGCAGAAAACATTGTGGGAAAAGGAGAAATTGATCTCTAAGAGATTTTCTATTTTTCCCAAATTGCTTTCCAGAGTCGTCTGCAACAAACTGGTTAAATGTGGATATTGTTTGGTAATAGGTTAAACAATGTACACAAGAATTATTTGTAAACATATACTCTATGTTCAGTTCACCCCTTGTTGTTTTGATAAAAACGGTTGTTAACATTATCAATGATTATTTCTCAAATTCTACAAAAAAGTTTCTTCAAGTTATTTTAGCTTACCTATAATTCGAGGGTTCAATGCAAGGCTATAGCAAGTACTTCATAAACATGAAGCACTTGCTTTAGTATTGCACTGAACCCTTGAATTGATGTCTTGTTTGTGTTATCAAATATTGTTCATCCATATTGGAATTTTTGACTGGTCCCAATTGAATGCAATAGCATACAAAAAAGAATCACATGAGATAAGAAAACATTTTCTCTACAATATTTGGTAGAAACATTAATTTTGTGGAAACCACTGTGACAAAAGGATAAATTGCTCATTGGGAGCAATTCATCCTTTTGATACAGTGGTTTCCAAATTCTTTTGTAGCAGATGTTTGAAAAAGAGAAATTGTGGTGTTGGGGGTCAAGTATTTATGTTTTGTAAAGTGTTTGTTATTACACAGCTTTAAAGGTACTTGTTCACAGATGTGAGGAAATTTGGAAGTTCAAACTAAGATCTAATTAACCTTTAGAATGCTAGTTAATTTTTAGAATAAATAGATTTTTGTGTCGTCTGCTATCTAAAAACCTTAAATACCTGCTTTATTTTGATGCTTAAAGATAACACTCAGAGTTGCAAACTGGTTAGATCACTGGCCACCCGCCAATTTACTTGGCGGCTGGCCTGTATCTAACCTGTTTGCATAAGCATGAAGTCGGTTCCAACACTTTATAAGGGTTAAAGCTGCACAATAGCTGTTCTGTAATATAAAACCCACTGGAGATTAATCATTGGAAACAAAAAAAAAGATTTTTTAAAATTATTTTGAGTGGATATACAGTTAAGGTGATTTTACAATAAAAAAGAGTGTTATTGCTTTTGAGATCTTCTGCAGATAAACTGTACATACTTAGATATAAGTTGAAGCTTCCTGAATTAATTATGCTTTCAACAGATACTTTTCATTATTTATCAAACAACACTATTGAACAACAAAACAAAAACTGAATTGTTCTATTAACAACATTTTACTTTTCCTTTCAAATCATCTCTTCTGTGAACAAGTACCTTTAAACATTGTAAAAAGAAGGCAGACAATGAACGATATTTATGTATCTCTTCTTTTTGTTTATACATTTTTTTGCAATGATTTCGGAATGTGGCTTAAAAAGAACAATATTTAGGATGTAGTAATGGATTTAACAATTGAACCTATTGTTTTACATGTACATGTATTTGTTGTAATGTCTGGTTTGTTGTTATATGTTTTTGTTTTTCAGCAAATGACAATCACTGCATGAACTCTTCAAATAGTACCTTCAACTTAATTCTGCATCGACAACCTCTTAAAAGCATACTAGCGCTCAGAAAAACTGCAAAACTTGGTAAAATGAGCTATAAATTATGATAGAATATGTTGAAACATAGCAAAAAAAAAAAACCATCAAAAAATGCTCATGACCATATTACAATAGCACTATTAATAATCTATTTTTCAAAGTTTTTTTTTTAAAATTTGGTGCCCACCAATTTAACTTAATTGTTTACATTTGAGTAACATCTGAAATAGCAAGGAGTGTTCGGATTGATGAGTGGCGATCACCTGGTTAGTAAAAATATGTAAAACACTTATAAATACTGTCATTTATCCAGTATTAACAACTTGAACATTAAAAAAGGAGAATTACTTGGGTTTTATTGGTTCCCAAAGCTAATTGCAAAACCTGAACATTAAAAATGGAGAATTTCTTGGGTTTTATTGGTTCCCAAAGTTTCTGGGGTGACCTAGTTTTATCACTAATTGTAAACAAATCTTAAAGTATTCACTGTTATAAAAGCATAATGTGAATCACAGTCTCAATTCCTCTGTAAAAGGGAATTAATAATACTTTTGAGTTAATTTTCAATTATTCTAGAACTTTCACAATTTAAGTGTAAATGAGCGCAAGTATGGCTTTAACATTCATTATTTATTATATATTTTTTTAAAGAATTTATAAGTACCAACGAGATCAGACACAATTCTCAAAGACACAATTTGTAATGAGTCGAGTTTTTGATTTTTGTTAACATCATAAAATTGACAGGATTGCACTTGTGTAATTTTAAGTTATTTTTAACTTTTTTCATTTTTTGTGGGATTTAAAGATTATTTATTCCTATTAGGTTTCACATAGCTTCAACAATATTCCAGTACTAGTACTAGTTTTATCAGGGTCCTGCACGGCCCAGTGGTTAAGGTGGCAGACTAAGAACTCGGAGTCCCAGGTTCGAGCCCCACAGACACCTCTGGTTTCATGGGAGTGCCAATAAGCAAGGCACTTCAAAGCCCTAGCCTATATAGTATTGGTGGATCCAGGAAAGGCGTAACATAACTGATAAATAGATGACAAAGCGTTAAACACCATACAAATAAAACAACTAGTTATTCATTAATTCAAATTTGGTTTAACATAGCTTCAACAACATTCCAGTTCTATAACTAGTTTTTTGGACTGGTTGTTTAACCAGAGACCAAGGTCAGATGAATAAGAGAGCTGTTGTCATATAAAAGGTGAAATGATCTTTACGTAGTGATCAATTTCAATTTGATGTTAAGGGTCTTGTTCGAGCCCCGCTAATACCTCTGGTTTTTGTATGGGTGTCCTTTGGCAAGTCACTTCAGAGCCCTATGAAGCCTATAGTACTGGTGGATCCAGGAAAGTCGTGACATAACTGAAAAGTTGATGACACAGCCTTAAACACCATACAAAAAAACCCTACCATGACTATTTTTAGCACTGGTTGTTTAACCAGATACCACATTCAGATGAATAAGAGAGCTGTTGTCATATAAAATGTGAAATGATCTTTATGTAGTGATCAATTTCAATTTGATGTTTAGGGTCTTGTCAAGGAGGGGTCTTAAAACGTGGGGGTCTGTGGTTCGAGCCCCACTAATACCTGTGGCTTTTGTATGGGTTCCCTCTGGCTATGCACATTAGAGCCCTAGCCTCGTACTGGTTAGTCCAGGAATCTAGGAATGATGTAACATCACTAGAAAAAATGAAAGGCCTAGTGGGTAGATTACAGAACTTGGAATCACATATCCCCTCTACACCTAGGTTCAAATCCCTGTGAGGGCATTTGGATTTTCATGAGAGGTATTCTCCAGACTGACTTACAGAATGCCGATGGTTCTTCCTGGCTCAACCAGCCCTAATATTTATATATGAGTATGGGCTCTTCCTCCATCATTAAGAATTGGGCATTGTGTCATAAATAAAATTATGTTGACGCTATGTGAAACCCATATAAACATAAACTGAATAGATATTTGACACAGCAATAAATCTAAACAAACTAACAAATGTAAATGTTAGGGTAGTGTGTTTCTCAAACTCAAATAGAACTTTATCTCTTTTATAAGAATAAAGAAGATCAGGCTTTTTCAGTCTGGGAATGACACAACAGATGTATGCATTATGTATGCACTTTTTCTTCAATTTCTCATCAATTTTTCTGCAATCTGTCTGCAATTTTTCTGCATTTTTTGCTCATTTTTCTGCAATTTTTCCTCATTTTTCTGCAATTTTTACTCAATGTTCCTGCAATATTTCCTCAATTCATCTGCAATCTGTCTGCAATCTGTCTGCAACCTGTCATTCCTGTTCCACAAACTCAACAATAAATAATGTTTAAACTGATTAGAGTTGCAGCAAATATCTGCAAAAACAAGACAAGTAAACACTGTGACAAAATGGGAATTAGTCATGATACTTTAAGATGTCTGCTTGAAGCCAGATTATTCTAATTAAATTATTCCTTATTGATAAGATACTTTACAATTTCCATGTGTCAGTAATGTGTACTTTAGGGCTGGGCCAAGTGGTTAAGGTGGCGGAGTTAGAACTCAGGGGTCCCGGGTTTGAGCCCCACCAACACCTCTGGTATCGCGGGAGTGACCTTTGGAAAGTCACTTCAGAGCCCTTACTTAGTACTGATGGATCCAGGAATGCTGTTACATTACTGAAAAATTGTTGATATGGCGTTAAACACCATACAAATTACCTTCTAATATCTTGAATTCACACATCTTCTGAAATTAAACACCATACATACAAAGTAATAATTGAAGAAGGCGATTATTGGTAAGTTCATTAAGAAAAGTGTCTGATCTCGTTGAATGTTGAAAGGTACGCATTGATGGAGTTCCTGCTTTGGTTGTTGTTTTGTCTTGATTCTTCGGCCCTGTCTCCCATGAAATGCGTGCGAACCACCACTCAGCAAAATATGTATCAATCATCAACCACTTACGGTGTACTGGACATCAATTTCTAAACATATTCAACATACTTACTTCAAACACACACTTTATATATTACATGCATAGTTTCATTGGTTTTGCAATGTTTTCTTTATTTGGGGGAGGGGAGGGGGTATTTAGACCAAATATCCTGGGTTTGAATCCCATTAATGGTCAATAATTTACTTTAAAAAGACATTTTATCAAATACTAGTTTGGGTTGTTGATCTAGGGAGCATGAATTAGGTAAAATTGTCATCAAGATATATACCTGAACAGTTGTTGAAAATGTTGTGAAAAAAAAAAGACAACCGCAATATTTTATACAATACATAGGGATTAAAGAAAAGTCTGGATTAGCAATCAATCATTTTTTGAATTACGACATGTTACCATCAATTTTTTGGGGGTTGGGGGCACGTTGGGATTTTGGCATCATGGATGTTAACTCCTGTTACAGTTGTCAGTAGCATGTGTCCTTGGTCAAGACACATTTATTCAGCACCACTTCAGATTTATTAGGCATTGAGCTAGGCATTAATTGAGCAAGATTGTTTGTATCAGCAAAATAAACGAAATACTGAATGCTTTGGAGGCAAATAAGTTATCGAGAATTCAAGATTGGCACATATAGACCTTCTTGTCTGGAAGAGTGTCATAGTTAACAATTGGATCCTATTCTGTGATTGAATAGATCTTTGTACTTCAAGTAGAGCATTGCAATACAGGTGCGTAGCTAGCCCTCCATGGATGTGGATTCAGGATTAAGCTAGGGGGGTCCGGGGGCATGCTTGCCCTGGAAATTTTGAAAATAATGTTGCAATCTGGTGCAGTCTACGCGATTTCAGGGTAATTAATGTAGTATTATATTAGAATATGGACAAGTATAATACCGTAATTAAGGGGTCGATGGTTTATACACTAATGAAGTAGATATTTGTGATTTAAAAAAAATAAATCTGTTTTTTTTTGTCAGAATCGTGGGGATTCAGCTTCATACTTGTGTATAGGCAGCTTTGCTCATGCAATAATTATTTAATACAAGACCCAATATGGTAAACACTTCATTCCATCCAATACAGTTTTTCCTCATTGCACATGTTACACATTGCATTAACAGTACACCCAAGTGCTGATGGCTGGTACGGAACTTTGTTGAGTGTCTCTGAAATGTTAACATTGCATAACCATCTCTTGTTTCAGCCCTATCAGATTTGTTCCTTTGCAGGTAGAGTCTCCAGAACCAGACACAACAGTGACAGTCATTCCCTTTTCTCTATGAACACGTCTTGCTGGTTTTAAAGACAAAATGGCTGCTGTATCTTTATGCTCATATGATCAAGGACAGCTTGTAAAGTGCAATTTAGCTTGACTCTTTACCAGATAATCCCGGGTTTGAGCCCCACCGATACCTCTGGTATTGTGGGAGTGAGCTTTGGCAAGTCACTTCAGAGCCATAGCCTATATAGTACTGGTGGATTCAGGATATCAGTTACAAAACTGAAAAACTGTTGATAGGACTTTAAACGCTGTAGTAATTACCCATTGATATTTGGAATTCACACATCTGCTGCAATAAGACATGGAATCTATTTAGGGAGTTGGAAAAGTTGCTCATATTAGCTGTTTCTCCAGCAATATTTTCGATGCTATCTGAAATGCTTCCAGGTTTAGAAAACTGTAGTCTGCAATTATTTTATCTTTTGGTAAAGAGTTCAACAAAAACAATCAATAGAAGAGATTATTTGCTCCTAAAGCAGCCATATAAAAGGTCTTCACAAATAAGATGGTTTATAGAGAAAAGGTTTGATATTTCATTGTAAATGCTACTTTTGTCTGTTTTACCTCATTTGATGTAAATATGCATTCTGTCAAACTCTGTTTTATGGTCCAAAAGTGTAAAAGACTTTCTTTGTAAAGTATATTTTAGTTGAGAGCATCAACTCTGTCCATTATTTCAATCCTGGCTTTGAATGAACTCTCTTTGGTCTGGTTTTCTGCAGAGAATTTCTATATAGTCTGATAAATGAAATTGGACTTAATAGAAATAAATCTTTTAATTGAAAACTATGACTAAAGGAAAAGTTCCAGATTCAACATATCCTTTTTCCATGGTCTTCATAACCAAAGAGAATGATTTTGTGCCCTTTTTGGGACCTATTTCTTTAAGTCTGTGTAGTACTGGTGAAGTATCAGGAAACATGGACAGGTGTACTTAAAGAATGAATTTGGTTTACACATGTAGAACTTGATTGAAAGACTATGAACAAATCTATTTTCTAACTATCATGAGAAGATTGTACAAAGTCTGTGTAGTACCGATGATAAAGCATCAGGAAATATGGACAGGTGCACATAAATAGTGTTTAAGATATAGAGTTTGGATGAGACTACCTTATGAACAAATCTATGCATTAGTAATCAATAGTTGTTTGTACAAAGTCTGAGTAGTACTGGTGATAAAGCATCAGGAAACATGGACATGTGCACATAAATAATGTTTAAGATATAGAGCTTGGATGAAATACTAACTTATGAACAAATCTATGCATTAGTAATCAATAGTTGTTTGTACAAAGTCTCTGTTGTACTGGTGATAAAGCATCAGGAAACGTAGACAGGTGCACATAAATCATGTTTAAGATATAGAGCTTGGATGAAAGACTAACTTATGAACAAATATATGCATTAGTTATCAATAGTTGTTTGTACAAAGTCTGAGTAGTACTGGTGATGAAGCATCAGGAAACATGGACAGGTGCACAAAAAAATGTTGTAGATATAGAACTTGGTCCCAAGATGAGCAAATTGAAACAAATCTATTGACAATTAACATTAGAAGATGACTGTACCAAGTTTGTGTAGTACTGGTTATGAAGTATCTGGAAACATGGACAGATGCACATAAAGAATGATTCATTTAAACCCAATAATTGACTAGTTAGAATAAGTTTGTTCCTCCAAGTAATATATCTGTCTGTCTAGGTTGTCTAAACTTAAAAACATCTGTTGAAAACAAACCCAAGCAAATATCAATTAATCTAGAGAAGTAAATTAAGGTTTGACAGAATGTATGTTTGCAGGATAAGTGAGTAAAACAGTTGAGGTGGCAGTGTCGCATCATATGAGATGGTCTAAGCGAAAATGGAACAGCTTGGCATTTGATGAAGGGAAGATTCAGATTAGACTGTATATTTGTGCTATCTGATTTGTTTCTTTTCTTATCACAACTTTGAAGGCTCGATTTGTGATGAGCAAAGAGTGTGGCTGCTGATAAGATTGTACAAATCGTATTGTCAGAATTCATGCACTTTGTTCATCATGTAAAGACTCTTATTGAATCATAATAGTACAGTCTCAGATCAGACAGGCAAGATGTCTTCTGATCCAAGTCTTTACTATTTCCAATTGCCAAGTTGTTCCATTTTTAAAGTGATTACTTGTATCATGCAGGTTCTGGAGACTCTAACATCTGTTTAGGAACTCTTCGCTGGGCTCTAACTTTTGAGTTGGTTGTGCAATGTTTCCACTTTGGGGGTGTTTGCATGGTAATGGGACACAGGGTCAACGCGGAAGAGAAACAATGATATAAGATAAAAAACTTAGAGCACTTTTTTTGGTCATTTTTAAGCAATTTTTTCATAAAAAAAACAAAAAATTCCATATTTTTAGCTAAGTTTTTAAAAAAATTACTAAGTTTCTTTTTTTACAATGATTTTCCTATTTTTACTAAGTTTTTTCTAAGTTTTAATATCATAACAAAGTCGTTCCTTTTTTTTCTGAGTTTTTATTAGATAAGTAATGATTACAAAGTTTCTAAGTCGAATTAAAGACAAACTTTTAAAAGCAGTAAAGACTGTTTGTTGCAAGCAAAGAAGAACTTTGAACAACTCTGAATCATGAACTGTCAAATTATTGTCTCTATAGAAGAATGGCTGAAAGGCAATGTGCTTACTGAAAAACAAGTGAAAAAATCACTGAAATGGGTACCAACAACACAGGATCCACAGTGTAGCTTGTGATAAGTAATGATAAGACAGTTCAAATATTTGGTTCACAAAGTAAAAGTCTTCTAAATCTGTGAAGTAAATCAATCATATGAATAAAAAATCTTATTTGGAATTTCTAATTTGAAAATAAAGAGCTGAGCTTAATTATCTATCTTGGAATTATATTCTGTAACTGTGTATCATAATCAGTTTCAAATAAAATTATTTAAAGTTATTGCTTTGTTACTTGATTTATTAATTACCTAACTAATGTTGATAACCCTATTTTAGTTTGAAGGCTAAACCTTTGATCCCATTACCCTATCACAATCAACAGTAAAAAATATTGTGGCAAAAGAGAAATTTCCAAACTCCATTTGTCAATGTTAACTCTCCTATTTAGCAAAGGCTTTGAATTCAAACCTATAAGACATATATTAATATCCTAGATCAACCAATGTAAGTTAAAGATACAATTCTGAGGTTGCGCAATACAATTGAAAAATGTTGAAAAAGTGTTAACCCTTAACGAAAAAATAAAATTCGAGAAGATTGAAGTTGTCATCAACATGTTGAAATAGTGTTAACCCAAATCGGAAAAAAAAAATTCGAACAAGATTGAAATTTTCATCAACATGCGCAAGCCAATCTTCATTTACACAAATATAATTTAAATTCTTTAACTAAAATGATGATATATTTAAACATTATGACAAAAGCACAAATGCTCATCATCAACTGTGTTATAATCGTTATGTCCTATCTGTTTCAAATAAAATTATTAAAATCAATATCCTTTTTTTTTTCAAATATCATTTAAAGTTATTGCTATGTTACTTGATTTATTGATTACCTAATTAATTTCAATTACCCTATTTTATTTTCGGTACTAAATCACAACTAAATCAAAATGTTGAAATTTTAACTCTCCTATTTATCAATGTCTTTAAATTAAAACTTTTCAAACAGATAACAATATCCTAGATTATCCCATGTCAGTTAAAGATAGATCTGAGGTTGCGCAACACAATTGAAAAAATGTTGAAATAGTGTTAAAATCGCAAGTATCATATGACTCTCTTAACTTCCCTATGTTTTAAGAGTTACCATTGTCCTATCTCATCCATGTAATTCAAATAGGTAAATCTTAAGTTATATTCTTAATTTATAAGTTAACTATCACTGAAATGCAACTAGAATTGTGTTGAAAGCAATGTAAACCCAAACAAACTGTTAATTAATCTTATGAGGTTGATGCTATCAAATCTGTGCAGGCTGACCTTATTGAACGCAAACAAGTTTTAACCGACACTATTTTAAAATGCTTTTATAGTAAATGACATAAAGAGCAACATTTCCTTTTATTAAATCAATTCAATATAATGATAAATCACCACGCAGAATTTCAATGATTGATTTATATAAGTTGAGGCTTAAATTGTTCATTCAAAATGTTCCCCATATAAGCTAGTAAATTGTCTATCCTGTGTTGTTTATTTAAGAATTGAAATAAGTGAGAATTGCCATCTACTCTCATTTAATTGTGAAAACATTTTTTCCTGGCCAAACTAGTTAAGGTATTCCATCTCTAATGGAGAAAAGTCAGATTAACAAAGTCAAAGATTGATCAGAACAAAATGCCAAAGGCCGTTATAAAAGAAGTTTTATATCGTAAGAATTGTTTATGGATTGAAATGTTTATTCGCCACCTTTATTTCAGGTAATTTTAATTTCAATGAAATGATTGATAATTAAGGGTAGGTAATTACTTTGGATTCAAACACAGAACTAATAGATATTCATTTTGTCAATATAAATTCAAAGTCAAGCTTATTGGGAAAAGTGGCTCGGTGAATGCATTTGAAATGATAAATACTTTCATGATCAACATTTTAATTTACTCTTGAACCTAAGCAAATACAAGTTTTCCATCAGGGGTATCAAGAGATAGTACTTTGATTAAGTTTAAAAAACCTTCAACCTTCTTGAGTTATTACTTTAAAATCATTTCTTCCGAGGTATTAAGATAGTATTTTGATTAAGTTTAAGAAACTTTCAATCTTCTTAATAAGTCAGTACTATAAAATCATTTCTTAAGAGGTATTAAGACAGTATTTTGATTAAGATTGATCATTTAAGAAACCTTCTAATATGTACACAGCTACAGACTATTTTGTATTGAAGAAGCCATTAAGCATTTTCCTAAGTAAACCGGTGTGGCTATACTAAATGAATAAATCTTTAAATATCTGAAAAGCCACTTGAACAAGTTAACATTAATGTTAAAAAAAATAAGAAATCTTTTTCAGTGTGAACCAAATATCTGAACTGTCTAGTCATTACTTACACAAGCTACACAGTGGATCCTGTGTTGTTGGTACCCATTTCAATGATCAAACATACACCTGGTTTCCAGTAAGCACATAACCTTCCAGCCATTCTTCCATAGAGACAACAAGTTTTACAGAAAAGATTCAGAGTTCGTAACTAGAATCATATCGGAACAAGTTCAGATTTGCTTGCAACAAGCAGACCAACCAATTCAAACAGTCTTCTTTTTACCATAGAGCAACATCAATATCTAAAAGAAAATCCAAATCCTAGAAGAATATACTTCAAGCTTTCAGGGATGGCTTAAATACATGAAAATATATGTACAACAGCATAAAAACAACAACAAAAAAATCAATTCATATAACATCAAGAGGCAGAACCATTCTTTTAGAAAAATTAATGTAATAAAAACTTATTTTGCCTTGCCTAATTACTCTTGAACCTTAATGCATGGTAACCAATGATAATAAAACTTTATTGTGTCTTGCCAAATTACTCTTAAACCTGTATGCATGGTAACCAATATTATAATGTTATTGTGCCTTGCCTTAGAGTACTCTCAAACCTGTATGCATGGTAACCAATGATATTATAATGTTATTGTGCCTTGCCTTAGAGTAGTCTCAAACCTGTATGCATATTGACCAATGATAATAAAACTTTATTGTGCCTTGCCTAAGTACTCTAAAACCTGAATGCATGGTAACCAATAATAATAAAACTTTATTGTGCCTTGCCTAAGTACTCTCAAACCTGAATGCATGGTAACCAATAATAATAAAACTTTATTGTGCCTTGCCAAAGTACTCTCAAAACTGAATGCACAGTAACCAATGATAATTTAATTGTGCCTTGCCTAAGTATGCTTAAACCTGAATGCATGTTGACCAATGATAATAAAACTTTATTGTGCCTTGCCTTAAGACTTTAAAACCTGAATGCATATTGATCAATGATAATAAAACTTTATTGTGCCTTGCCTAAGTACTCTCAAACCTGAATGCATGGTAACCAATAATAATAAAACTTTATTGTGCCTTGCCTAAGTACTCTCAAACCTGAATGCATGGTAACCAATAATAATAAAACTTTATTGTGCTTTGCCAAAGTACTCTCAAAACTGAATGCACAGTAACCAATGATAATTTAATTGTGCCTTGCCTATGTACTCTAAAACCTAAATGCATGGTAAATAATGATAATTTAATTGTGCCTTGCCTAAGTATGCTTAAACCTGAATGCATGTTGACCAATGATAATAAAACTTTATTGTGCCTTGCCTTAAGACTTTAAAACCTGAATGCATATTGATCAATGATAATAAAACTTTATTGTGCCTTGCCTAAGTACTCTCAAACCTGAATGCATGGTAACCAATAATAATAAAACTTTATTGTGCCTTACCAAAGTACTCTCAAAACTGAATGCACAGTAACCAATGATAATTTAATTGTGCCTTGCCTATGTACTCTAAAACCTGAATGCATGGTAACCAATAATAATAAAACTTTATTGTGCCTTGCCTAAGTACTCTCAAACCTGAATGCATGGTAACCAATAATAATAAAACTTTATTGTGCCTTGCCTAAGTACTCTCAAACCTGAATGCATGGTAACCAATAATAATAAAACTTTATTGTGCTTTGCCAAAGTACTCTCAAAACTGAATGCACAGTAACCAATGATAATTTAATTGTGCCTTGCCTATGTACTCTAAAACCTAAATGCATGGTAAATAATGATAATTTAATTGTGCCTTGCCTAAGTATGCTTAAACCTGAATGCATGTTGACCAATGATAATAAAACTTTATTGTGCCTTGCCTTAAGACTTTAAAACCTGAATGCATATTGATCAATGATAATAAAACTTTATTGTGCCTTGCCTAAGTACTCTCAAACCTGAATGCATGGTAACCAATAATAATAAAACTTTATTGTGCCTTACCAAAGTACTCTCAAAACTGAATGCACAGTAACCAATGATAATTTAATTGTGCCTTGCCTATGTACTCTAAAACCTAAATGCATGGTAAATAATGATAATTTAATTGTGCCTTGCCTAAGTATGCTTAAACCTGAATGCATGTTGACCAATGATAATAAAACTTTATTGTGCCTTGCCTTTAGACTTTTAAACCTGATTGCTTGGTGACCATGAATGATTGTGCCATGACTAAGGAATTCTAAATTTAACATGTCAAAGAACCTTGAGTATTAATGTATGAGGATAAGGAATCATCGAACTGTAGCATAACCAAAGATTCATAAATCTTGACCCTATATGTTCAACATTCAAGAATTCTTAAGTGTAAAGTAATATGACCAGAAAGTTAAAAGTATGTGATTTGTTTTGTTTGCTTCATTGTATGGTTTTTAACGCCATATCAACAGTTTTTCAGTTATGTAACAGCATTCCTAGATGCACCAGTGCTAGGCAGGGTCAACATAGCTTTGACAAGAAGCTCTCAAAACTAATGTGGCACAAACAAGTACTTTTGAAACTTTTGAACCTTTATTATCAGATTGGTGAATAAGTGTTCTAAAGTTGTGTCTGCATTGTATGGGGATGATTAACCCTTAGAATGCTGGGTAATATTCTTGAAATAGGTTTTTGTGTCGCCTGCTTTCCAAAAGCTTAAATATCTGTTTAATTTCGATGAGTAAAGATGCTCAGAGTAGCAAACAGGTTAGATCACAGGCCAGCCGCCAAGTAAATTGGCGGCTGGCCTTGATCTAACCTGTTTGCAAAAGCATGATGTCGGTTCCAGCACTATAAGGGTTAAACATTGATATATTTTTTAATAATAAACAGCAAAATATTGAAAATGGTCTGCCTCTCTGTACAGTACATTGTATTTTTTATATCACTCCCCTCAATGTTTTTAAGGGCCGATTAATTTGTCCATGAATTGAGGATCAATTTATCCACAAGTAGGAAATCTAAAAACTGGAGAAATTACGCAAATTTAAAAAAAAACAAAAAAACCTTCACATTAAGGTAGAAAACCCATAATCAGCCATTTTGAAACTCATTCCTTCATCGAATCACTTCGGTCTTTCTCGGTATACTCTTCGCATTGAACCATATAGTTCCAGACTAAGACCAAGGTAAATCGAGAACTACTGAAGTAATTTGATAACAGATTGAGTTTTAAAATGGCGGTCTTTCTCGGTATACCTCGGTCTAGGCCGGAACTCTTCACATTGAACCATATAGTTCCAGACCTCAACCAAGGTTAATCGAGAACTACTGAAGTAATTTGATGACAGATTGAGTTTCAAAATGGCGGATCTTCGGTAATCGACTTTAATGAAACCAATGATAGTTTAGTGAAATACTATTGTATGCCTTCCATTAAAAACATTTAATTGAGGTCATCAGATGCTCTAACGCTGTATTTCAGTTGATTTACTGCTTTCCTGGATTTCTCCAGTACTAGGTAGGGCTCTGAAGTGACTTGCCAAAGGACACTTGCAAGAAACCAGATCCTTCTATGTGTGTAATCATTTATGTACAAGAGGTTTAACGCTGTGTCAACAATTTTTCAGTTATATAAACAGCTTTCCTGGATCCACCAGTACTATTCAAGGGTTCTGAAGTGAGTTGCCATAGGTCACTCCCAAGAAACCAGGGGTGTCGGTGGGGCTCGGACCAAGGACCCCTGAGTTCTGAGTCTGCCACCTTTACCAATGGGCCACACAGGACCCCTATTTGTACAACTGTATCTTCTATTATATTCAATTTGGACCAATTACAAGCATACTGCATGGTAATGAATTATTTAGCATTTGATGTGACTTATAATTAATAGACAATTGAAAGTATTGTGTGACAACAATACATCCACAACGATACATTATTAGCATAAAGGTAGCAATAATTGTACCATTAATTAGACTCTGCAGGTACCTCATGTAGAATTTCTCAACCATCGTATTTTGTTGTCGCATAAAAAAGAATATTTTCCCTCTAAACAATCCAGGATTCAATTCATTTTAAATCCAATTTCGTCGTGTTGTAAAACTTGTGCACATTATCACTGCGGACTGCGGTAACCGATTGTTCTGTTATATCATCCACAGAAATTTGTGTAGTAAAGTCACAAAATTAAACATCCGTTTGTTTTTTAAAAAAAAGAAGTTATTTATCACACGCGTAAATGTCATTCATCTCTACTCTTTATGAAAGAAAGTATTCTTGAAGATTGTTGATTCTCATCTATTTAAGGATATCTCCGCAGGCGGTTGTAACTCTTCCATCAAGTGGTATCACAAGGAATTCCTCCACCAGGTATATCCAATCCGATCCTGAAAATAGAAAGAAAATGCAAATTTAGTCAATCATCTCAAATTTGTCTCTGATGTTTGAAATGGTTTATAGATTGTATCAAAACTTTAAGAGACTATCAGACTCTCTCAGAGAATTGTGCTTTGGGAGTGATAAACTTTAAAAATTCAATATTAACAATCTTTGTCGCTAAACCAAAGACAGTTCTCAATTTCTTTACTTGTAAGTTGCTAAACCCCAAGTTTTTGTTAACCCATTACCAAACAATTAACAACATTTGACCAGTTTGTTGCAGACAACTTTAAAAAACATTGTGGGAAAAGGAGAAATTGCTCTTACAGAGCAATTTTTCCTTTTCCCACAATGTTTTCTACTCTAATCAGAAGATTACTTTTCAATTTCATCTCATTTTGAAATGTTGCCGGCAAACTCTTCCAATTTGGGACTGTCGAAAGTTTGGTGTTTGGTAAAGGGCTAATCAATGTGAAGTCGGCCTTCACCTCTGGCTGTTCTTTGTTGTTCTCGAGTGGCTTGCTATCATCACATTATGAACTAACACAACAACAACATGGCGGAATACTCAATATCAAATGTTGAAAATCTGAGTTTCTTTTACTTTCTTTATCAAATTGAGCAAAATTAAAATTGTAAATGTTTTTCATTGTTTGTTTTCTTCCTTGCTTGCCCCATTTTTGGTTGACGGAAATGATGTATGCATCCATTTGCATGCGCAATAGATGTTTCCAAAGACCCACATGATGCTGGTATCTCAAAATACCCCCTCTGACTCTATGTGTCGATTGGTGTTTACAAAATAAACCTGTTAAACAGTCTGCAATATCTCTGATTTTAATATTCTGTATCTTTTCCATACAGTTATGAGCAGGGTTGGGAAGCTGCCAATAATCTAGTTCTATATAACTTTAGAAATTTATGAAGTTATTTTTAAGCAGGAAGACAATTTATTTTATAACGTTAAAATTTTAATCTCTGAGTCTCTTTAACCCATTACGAAACAATAACGACATTTTACCACTTTGTTGCAGACGATTCTGGAAAACATTGAGGGAAAGAAAGGAATTGCTTGTAACGAGAAATTTTTCCTTTTCCCACAACGTTTTCTAATCTATCAGAAAATTATTTTCCAATTTCATCGCATTTTGAAAAGTTGCATGAAATGTTGGAACAGTCTAAATTTTGGCATTTGGCAAATGGGTTAAGCTAATCAAAGACATTTTCTGCTTTTAAGAATGTACTAAAGGGCATTTTATCCTTGAATTTGGGAAAAGCACTAGCTAGGCCTGTTAATTTTGGGAGGTTTTATCGCTGATAACTGTGATGACTGTGAAACCAAACACCTGGTGTGACTTTGATTTTTTAACAGTTAAATTAAGATGCAAGACAAATAAACCATCTAAATTTCAATATTTGGACAAGAGACGACCATTCATGAAAATTAAAATCAGACGAATCGAAGGAGAACATTATTCCAAAGTCGCTTGCGGCCATATACTTCACGCAACCCCCTAGCTGCATCGACATATGTGTAAAGCCTCATTTTGAATTTATGCATATAAACAGTTGTTTTTTTCACATTTGCTTTGACAATATTTGTTTGTTGCTCATTAAGTTTGATAAACAGATGTCAGTGCAGATTTCATTTATGATCATAATTGCAATTTCACTCTTAAGTCAGATTTTCTATCTAAGGCGCATTAAATTGATTCTTGCTCTAAGAACGTTAAAAGTGAAAAACGCTCATACTCTAAGAGAGGTCTGGGGCTCTCCCAAGCGCGAAATGACATAAAAACAGTGGCGGCCTTTTTTCTATATTGCTTCATTCAGAATAAGAAATATTTTGTTTATAAATGTACTAGAATTACACAACATAAAATATATTGCATTTGTATATTTACATTTTCGTTTAAAATAGTGAGACGCGTGACAATATGTAATCGTTCAGCTCTAATCAAGTTGCTGATATGCGAAGTGAAGGCAGGGCCTCCGCTGTCGATCGCCAATTTCGCAAATTGCAAAAGATTTCGCCGATTTAATAAAAAAAAAACGGTTTTGCGAAAGTGTTTGCGACAAACCATATTTTCCAATTGTCGAAGGCCTAAGCGACCCCCGAAATAATAGCAAGTCTGTACCGCTCTTGTCGGAGAATTTCTACCTGTATAACACGGGAACCAGCTCGTAAAGACCTGTATGTATCGCAGTTTGCACCCAATCCAGTTCGTACACAATTGACTGTCAATAATCGGATTAAAGTTTAATCCCGTCATAAAAACAACAAATGAATCAGCGGCAATAACTATTTCTACACCACGTGTGTTTGCCTTTACACCCTTTGCTTAAATCAGTGTGTAATTAAGACAGATTGGCGTGAACGCATGATCAGAGACAATAGGAAATTGACTTGGCAATTATCAAACAGTGTCGGGTGTTGAAAATTAAAGACGGTGGTAAGTAATTACGTACATATTTTTGGATATGTTGCTCATTAATTACAATTAAGCATACACTTCAAACACTGCGATTATTTAATTGCATCCAAGATGCATTCGCTATATAACCTTGCTGATTTCGGGAATCATTGTCAATTGCAAAAATGGCTTCGAAACGTCCTTTAGACTCTGACTTTCCTTTGCCTCCTTCTAAAATTGCCAAAACTCGAGCATTTAAAGACTCATGGAAAATAGGGAACAGTTGGTTAAGATATGATCCGAATTTAAAATCAATATTTTGTGAGATTTGTCAAAAGGCACAAAAATCAAACAGCTTTTCAAACGGTTGCAATATTTTAAAGAAGGAGAATGTGACAAAGCATTATGTAAAAAATGATGCTATGTACTGTAATAAAAAAGTGTATGTAAAATAAAATGTAAAAAATGATGTGATTAGTTGTTTTTGTCTGTCAATTTCTAAGTACTCATAAAACAGTAATGAGCTGCACTAGATTTAAGAATAAAAAGAAGTTTTCACTCAAGTACGGCTTATTATTGATCACTTAAAATTGGCTCCTATTTTGGCTCCACTTTTTCAAATTTGGCTCCAAAAATATCCAATTTGCGATAGTGGTTGCGACAAGAAAAAATATTCCAGGGGAGGCTCTGGAAGGCCCAAAGAAATGTCAACTTATGGTATAATGGTATCATGCATTTCATTTACAGCCTGGCAGGTATTTGAAAATCATCTCACAATCAAATTTCCTGAATGTATTTTTCTTCCTTGTTAAGTCTTTATATCATGATAATTCAGTTAATACAATGTCTTAAAGGCACATAAAAGGAGATAAGTAGAAATAAATTACTAAAAAATATATGGAGTTCTTTTATTATTTTCATAAAAGTCATGACAATTAATTAATGAATGCATTGAGACCCTATTAAATAGACTCCTTTAATATAAGTTATTTTGTGCTTGAAATATAGTAGTCTCCAATTCAATCATGTTTATCAACAACCTGTTTGTTTACATATTCAAAATAATGAATTCTGATTGGTCGGTTCAAACATTTGTGTATCAACTGTCAAGGTCAGGGGTGAAGAATCACAAAATTAAACTGGTTAATATGGGTTAATTCTTGCTGGTTTTCACGTTTAAGTTGTGCCTATGAGCTTTTTTGGTGATAATTATTTGAATCTGACCATAAATTTACCAATTAATATGGTTTTATATAGCATTATTCTCCTTTTATGTGCCTTTAACAAATAATTTCCAACCAATAAAGATTTAAATCATTTACAAGGACACTTGGGATATTCACAAATTCCTGTACAGTGCGGTAAGGTTTACATTATGCCTGTCATTTTGGTAATTGTGAGATGGTTGCGAAAGTTTTGATTTCGCTCCAAACTGCATCCTGTTCAGGGGTGTACGTCTCAGTTAGATTAGACCCCTGCACTTTTATGCATCACAGCGCGTTTTGGCTTTTTCTGTACCTACCACATCACAGTAAAAACATACATAAAGACATTTTTTTTAGTATAACCCGAGGAATTTATTGTGACATGCCATAACTACAAAACAGAGAGGCAGTCTCCCGACTGACTTACTGAAATACTGAATGCCGATGGTTCTACCCGCCTTGATCAGCCCTTATGGGCAGTTGAGTACGGGGTCTTCCTCCATCATTAAGAGTCGGGCATCACTACATAACTGAAATAATGTTGATGTGATGTAAAACCCATATTAAAGAAAAAACAAAAAAAAAACTACAAAACATGTTAATCCAACATTTGAATCAATATCCAGCTCGCAATTAGGAAAATGTACAGGAGTTTATTGTAGAAGAACAATATATGTGCAAATGCGCACCTGTTAAACACAATGCGGTCTGATTGCTTGTTGGTGACGTCATGTCTCTATTTATAGATTGATTTCCCCGCAATCCTTTAAGCAAAATGACACAGGTTAGTGCAAAGGCGCACCTGTCAAACAAATTTCCTAACTTTACCTATGTAAGATTTGTTGAACGTTTATGCAAATTAGGAACCTAATGCATTGTTTGAGAGAACAGGCTGTGTATGACAGTGTTTTTCACTGATCGGATGTGTTTGTGTCTTTGAGAGGTTCTTTTTTTTTATATGGGTTTTACATCACATCAACATTATTTGAGAGGTTCATTTGGTTGTCTTGTGACAATGGTGGCAGTGATGGGATAAAGACTTCTCCTTCTATCGGAGTTGCCTTTCCCACATAAATCCCACGGGCCAAGACTCGGTTTGAGTCTTCTCAAAGGTGGGAGTTATGTAACATTTGTTGAACCTTTATGCAAATCAGGGAATCAAATGTATTATTGTAGAGAACATGCTGGTATATAAATAGATGACACAACCACTCAGTGTTTTTCACTGATCGGTTGTGTTTGTGTTTGAGAGGTTCATTTGCTTGGTCTGTTACAGTACCATATCTTTAGCAGAAAATTGAAAGCATGACAACCAAACAAATATACATTGGCATATGGGTGTTTGTCTGATTATCAAATTAAAAACAAAACTTGCATTTTCCAAACACAATTGATGCTGATATCTAGTTCAATTGATTTTGCTTTGATTATTTGGTGTTTAAACATGCCGTCAAAAGGTTTTCAGTTATGAAAGGGCTTTCATGGATTCACCAGCACGAGGATAGGGATCTGAGATGTCTTGCCAAAGGTCACTCCTAGAACCAATCGTAACTGCTCTGGTATTTCTGTGATCTGAGAAATACACCTCGTACATAAGTGTAGGGTTTCAACTTTTGTTTTATATGTCCGAGCTAATAACACCTTTCCTAGGAATGTCCGTCCACGTTGAGTAGTTAATGTATGTGTAGAACGTCATTTTAAATCATTATTTTAGTTCGATAACTTATACATAAAAGTGGAATTATAATTTGTGATATAAATATGCACCCTTAATCAAATCCATTAACTTTTTAGATTTGACATTTAAGATCTATTTTTGAAAACGAAAGTCTCGCAAGAAACAATATGGCGGCTTCCTATTTTGTCAATGTTGTTATTCATTGGATTAACCCGACAAGTTCAGATTGTTTGGGAACCATAAAACCAGAGGTACTGTTGGGTTTCAAACCCAGGACCCTACAGGTCTAAGAATGCTTCATTAACCATTGGGCCATGCAGGAACCTTAGAGACGTAGACTAGTATATCCAAAAAGTACTAAAATTTAACGTATCAATTACTTCTGATGCCAATGATGTTTACAGATTATTGCATTCGCACATGGACATTTTCGATTACAAATAGCAAGATGTGCGACAGTATGTTCTCATTCACCTCTTAACAAGTTCGAAATATCCAAAGCGAGGGCCGGAAGAAATGTCAAGTCAGGGTAGAGTAGTGCTATTGTATGATATTCAAAAACAGCAGATATTGTTTTTAACATAAAAAAATTTAGTAACATAACATATCAGACCCCACATGGTGTCATAAGGTGTCATATTGCATTGAATCTGAACATACCAAGTAAATGTATTGTACTGTGTCGAAATTGTATGGTGAATGTATAATGTGAAATGTGTGTCATAGATTTGGGGCCCGTTTCATAAAGGATCTTAGGTGCGAATTTGCTCAGATTTTCTCTCTCAGGCGCAGTTCATTGATTTTCGCTCTTAGAAGTTACGAGCGAAAAAACGCTCTTAACTCTAAGAGAGGTCCAGGGCTGTCTTAAGTGCGATGACGTCACAGAATGGCGGCCATTTCATTAAGATTTTGAAAGATTTTATTTCATTCAGAACGAGATATATACACTGTTTATAAATGTTCTAGAATTACAAAACATGGATTATTCCATTCGCACATGTACATTATCGTTTTTTAAAACAATGAGACGCGCGACAATATCTACTGGTTCACCTCTAAACAAGATGTATATATGTGAAGCTAGGGCCCGAAGAAATATCAAGTCACGGTTTACTGGTATCACACGTTTTATGTTCAGCCAATTCGGTGTTGGAAAATCATCATGCAGCAAAAAATTTTCTATGTATTTTTTTCCTTTTTATGCCTAATGTTTATGATAACCCGTAAATGTTATGTATTAAATGACAAAATATTTTTGAATCAAGGTTTAAACTATTTAAAAGGACGGTTAGGATATGCCTAAATTCCGGTACAATGCATTAAACTTTAAGTTATGCCAGCCATTTCGGTAAATATGAGATAGTTGTGAGCGTTTTGATTTTGCTCCTAACTTATGATCGTCATAAGCAGTTGCGACTGTTTAATGAAACGCACATAAGAAACGTCGTAAGTGTGATTTTAATCGCTCTTAGCTAAGTGAACTTAAGACATTTGATGAAACGGACCCCTGATATCATAGACCCTATATGGTAAAGGGCTGGGATATGTAAAAAGATATTTTGATCCTTTTAATACTCTAATCACTACCTGAAGTTATTTACCTGGTAAAGCATCGCATCATGTTTCGTGGGTCCAGGGTTCAATACCCCATTTGTCAAATAGAAAACTGCCCGGACTAACCCACAAGTTGGGGCAAGTTCTGGTTTAGTATCCAGGAAGCAGTCATCTCAAGAGTGAATTTAATAACCAAATAACAAGTTTCTGTCACAATCAACGCAAAAATAAATATGTTTAAACAAAATTTAATAGCCTTTTGTTGATTGTACTTTAAAATAATCTGAAAATCACAATGTATTTCCCAGAGTGTGAAAGTCCATAATGTTTGTGGACATGTTGGAAGGCAAGTCTATATATATACAAAATTCAGAGGCAGAAGTTTGATTTAAGAGTTTGGTATTAAATGCTGTATTAACAATTTTTCAGTTATGTAACAGCTTTCCTGGACCCACCAGTACTAGGCTAGGGCTCTGAAGTGACTCGCTAAAGGTCACTCCCATGAAACAAGGTGTTGGTCTAGCTTGAACCTTTGACCCCAAGGTTCTAAGTCTGCCAACTTGACCACTGGACCATGCAATTCCCTGATTTAAGTATTATTTTCTTTATCATCAGTTTATGATTAATACATGGTTGGAAACCTTTTAGAATTCATTTATATCATATAATATTTAAGAAACTTGAATAAATACATCTATTTATTAATCTATATGGATTTTTCATCGCATCAATATCAATCCAGTAATGTTGCATTTACCGACGCTTAATGATGAGCAAAGACCCCCACATTCAACTGCCATTAAGGGCTTGTCAAGCCAGATGGCACCATTAACACTCCATACTTTTAGTCAGTCAAGAGACTGGCACCATTAACACTCCATACTTTTAGTCAGTCAAGAGACTGGCACCATCAACACTCCATACTTTTAGTCAGTCAAGAGAGTGGCACCATTAACACTCCATACTTTTAGTCAGTCAAGAGACTGGCACCATTAACACTCCATACTTTTAGTCAGTCAAGAGACTGGCACCATTAACACTCCATACTTTTATTCAGTTAAGAGACTGGCACCATTAACACTCCATACTTTTAGTCAGTCAAGAGACTGGCACCATTAACACTCCATACTTTTAGTCAGTCAAGAGACTGTCTCTCATAAAAAAACCCGCCCTCACTGGGATTTGAACCCGGCAAGAGAGAGGCCATATGATTTCAAGTTCTGTACTCTAACAACTAGGACACAGCCCACCTGTTACCAACTGCTAATTTTTCGACTGTCCAAAATTGAAAGAGTTTGCAGACATTTCAAATTGTGATGAAGTGAAAAATAATCTTCCAATAGGGCGGAAAACATTGTGGGAAAAGGAGAAATTGATCATTAAGAGCGATTTCTTCTTTTTCCCACAATGTTTTCAAGAGTTATCTGCAACAAAATGGTCAAATGTCATTATTGTTTGGTTATGGGCTAACTAAGGTGGATAGATCCACTGCCATTCAGAAAGCCAACCAGGAAATCTACCTCACAAGAAAATTCAAATAATGGCGTTTGAAGCTGTCTGTAAAGAAGAAATGGTACAAAAAATGTCAACTTTAACTTACCGCTATAAGAACAGGTTGGGAAAAGTTCACGATTCCATTCCAGCGTAGTGTTCAGCTGATTACGATTCCTCTTCACTTATAAGTGAGGTCTGGAGACGGGCTTGAACCTTCATAAAGTTTCTGTATTTCACAACTTCATCTCACACATACTGGACACAGTGGCTTTAAAGATGTATCGGAAGAAGAATCTGTAAAAAGAAAGTTTAGTTTCTAGGAAACTGCTTCATTCTATGATTTGTGCTCTTGAAATTAGTTGGTTGTTTTGGTGTGGGGATTTGGCAGTTGCAGCTGTTTTTCAATTATATCAAAATGGTTCTCACATCTAACTATATATTTCCTCATTGTCAAGTCAAATCATTGAAGTCATATATGCTTTCTATAGGCCAAATAATTTTGAAAAAGTTTATAGGTGAAATCCCTTAACCCTTTCCCAAACAATAACGACATTTGACGACTTTGTTGCCGACAACTTTAGAAAACCTTGTGGGAAAAGGTTTTCTGCTCTTTCGGACGAATATTGTTCAATTTCATCACATTTTGAAATGTCGTCTGCAAACTCTTTCGATTTGGGAGTCGAAAATTTGTTGTTTGGGAAAGGGTTAATTGGGAAGCAAAAAAGTTGTTGTAACTTCGAATCATAAGTGGAAAAAAAATAGTTTTGATAATTAAGAAAGGTTAATTCAAATAACTCAACTTCAAGGTGGTCTGCACATCTTACCATGTATTTTGTCATTGTACAATAGAATTATTGAAGTCATACATGCTCCTTATAATTTCATAATAGCACTTTAAAGGAAATATTTCACAGAATGTGCTGGGTGAGTAAGAAATGTTAAAAAGATGATTTAAACAATCCTTATCATTAAATAAATGACCATTTTCAAAATCTACACTTTAACCCTTTACCAAACAATAACAACATTTAACCACTTTGTTGTAGACTACTTTGGAAAACATTGTGGGAAAAAGAGAAATTGCTTGTGACAAGCAATTTCTCCTTTCCCATCAATGTTATCTGCCCTGTCAGAAGACTATTTTCCAATTTCATCACATTTTTAAATGTCGTCTTTGGTGTTTGGTAAAGGGTTAAAGATGCTAAAGTTACCCGGGTTTTTTCTTCACTTAATTATTGTTGAACAAGCATTAGGGCCTTCGAAAAATTAGTTTATAAATGTTAAACAAATGCTCTTGGGCGATAAGAGTGTTGACCCATTTAATAATCTGGGTCCGAGACACAGTTACCCATTCCAATTGTTTTGAAGGAGGGAAATAATAGATCTTCATTTACAAAATAAATCATTTAAACACTTAACTAAAACTGCAACTTAAATCTGCTTAACCCTTTCCCAAACAACAAATTATGGACTGACCCAAATTAAAAGAGTTTGCAGACGACATTTAAAAATGAAATGAAATTGAAAAATATTCTCCAGATAAAGCAGAAAACCTTAAGGGAAAAGGAAAAATTGCTTGTGATGAGCAATTTCACCTTTTCCCAAAATGTTTTCTAAAGTCGTCTGCAACAAATTAGTCAAATGTCGTTATTGTTTAGAGAAGGGTTAATCTGGCTGGCACTACATGGTTATGAAAGGAGATGATAGAAGACATTTTAAAAGAATCTTAAAAGAATTGAAATCTCAATCTTTGAGATAGTCCTTTTAAGTCCTTTCCAAGCTAACAAACAGAAAGACAATTGTTCAGCTTAGAGAGTTAAAAAAAAGATCATGTCACATTGATTCCATTAAGGTAGAATACCCATAATCCACTCATTCTTTTGTCAGATTACTTTCGCTGTTCTCAGAAATCATCAGCCGGGACTAGAATTATTTGGTTCAAACACATTAGACCACAACCAATATACAGTGAACCCTCGTTTATCCGGACACGTCCGTTCCCAACAAAATGTCCGGTTTACCGAATAATCCGGACTAATGAAGCAGAGCATGTTCTTATTCACATTAAGACATAAACGGTCTGTATGAGCGGTGTATAGTTATAACCCTTTAGCAAACGCCAAATTGTCGACCGTCCCAAATTGAAAGAGTTTGCAGAAGACATCAAAACGTGATGAAATTCAAAGATAATCTTCTGATATGGCAGACAACATTGTGGGAAAAGGAGAAATTGCTCGTCATGAGCAATTTCTCCTTAACCCACAATGTTTTCAAAAGTCGTCTGCAATAAACTGGTCCAATGATTCCGTTCCCTTACAATTTTGTTCGGATTGCGAGACATCCGGATAATCAGGGTCCGGATAAACGAGTGTTCACTGTATACTGAGAAGGCCCAAAGCAATCCGACGAAAGAATGAGTTTTTAAAAATGGCGGATTATGTGTATTCTACTTTAATAGCTTAAAAGGTACTGGACCATCAGGTTAAAACTTGGTTCCTCCACTTTTCTAGCTTGAAATAGGACCCTGTGATCTTCTCATATAATGACCAATCAGCATGCAACTAATTTTTTCCTATGGGGATTTATCAAATTTTTCTAAACTCACAGTAAATAATCATCTTTTGAAATGTATGTATGAACAGTCGCAAGAAAAACTGAACGTGTCAATGTTGTCTGAAGGCCAGAAGCCCATGCAAAAGATTAACTTATTCATAAACTTTGTGAACATTCATGAATGTTAAATGGTCATTCATGAAAACAAAGCTGTTCTTAACTTGTTCAAGAATTTCAACTACATGTACATGATGATGATGAACATCAAGAATAGGTTCATGAATGTATTCATTTACCTATAGTTGGTGTACGTTAACATGTTCTTGAATTTCATGAAAAAGTCTTTGTTCATGAATGCTCATCTAATGTTCATGAATGTTCATTAAGTTCATGAATAAGTTATTGAATCTTTCGTAGGGGTAAAATACTGACATCCTTTTTCCCTCATGTTGGAAAATTAACAGAAATTTATACTGGTTATCATTAATGCAAATTATCACGACAGGCTGATTTGTGTTATTTCTTCACGATTTTGAAATTAAAGTTGTGCCGATGGTTTTCTTTTGTGATAACTATTAGAATCTTACCTAAAGTTTGCGAATTGATGTAGTTTGATATAGCATTAATCTCCTTTCATGAGCCTTTGATACACTTGATAATTGAAGATTCAAAGATAAAAGAATGATTGAAATAAACTCACTCTTGAAATCAACAGCTGACTTTGAAGGAACTATCAAGTACATCCTCATCAAGTTTAGCCAGCCTCTGTATGTCTCTGTAAATCAAGAACAAATCAAATCCATTATCAGTAATCTTATTAAATTATAAGGGACTGAACACCACATCAACAACTAGTATTTCAGGTATTTTATGGTTTACCTGGATTTCACCAGTACTAGGCAAAGCTGCATAGTGTCTTGCCCAAGGACACTCTCATGAAAAATGCCAGTGTGAGGATTGGACCGGGAACTAGGGGTCACAAGTCCTACGACTTAACCACTGGGCCACACAGGATCCGCCAGCGATCCTTTAGGACAGAACAGCTGTCCATAAGGCAGCCCCTTTGACTATTCGATAAATGTCTGAAAGGAATATTGGTCAGTGAACGATCACTTGTTACTGAAATATGCAGATACACAAAAACCTTAACCCTTTCCCAAACAATGACGACATTTGACCACTTTGTTGCAGATGGCTTTAGAAATCATTTAGGGAAAAGGAGTAATTGCTCGTCACGAGCAATTTCTCCTTTTTCCACAAGGTTTTCTGCTCTAACTGAAGAATGTTTTGCAATTTTATCACATTTTGGAATGTTGTCTGCAAACTCTTTCAATTTGGGACAGTCGAAAATTTTTTGTTTGGGAAAGGGTTAAACCAAGATGTTCAGTGTACAGAACCATATGTGTACAGAAACTGGTATAATTCGCTTCGAATAAGTAGCACAGTAATTGCATGTGGTCAGTGGCCTGACAGTATAACCCATCACAATCCATGTGTTAAGTTTGAATCCATTCTCTATTGTAGTTTATGAGACACAAACTTTGATCAAGGCTTTTTAACTAAATCAATTTATCCAATATTATTCCAAACTCATAGTAAATATTCATCTATTGAAATTCATGTATGAACAATCACAAGAAAACCTGAAATTGTCTTTGTTGTCTGAAGGCTAGCAGCCCATGTGAAAGATTCAAGAACTTATTCATGAACTTCATGCACATTCATGAACATTAAATGGTCATTCATGAAAACAAAGTTGTTCCTAACTTGTTCATGAATTTCAACTACATGAACATGAACATCAAGAAAAGGTTCATGAATGTATTCAATTACCTATAATCCTTGTATTTCATGAAAAAGTTCTGTGTTCATGAATGTTCATTTAATGTTCATGAATAAGTTATTAAATCTTTGGCAGGGGTATAATAACCTCATACTTTGGCAATTAAAAATTCAAAGATAAAAGAATCATTCAAATACTCACTTTAGAAATTAACAGCTGGCTTTGAAGGAAGAAACAAATACATTCAGCCGAATATGAAGCTTTCTCATCCAATTTGGCCACTCTCAGTGTAAGTCTCTGTAAATTAAGAACAATTAATATCAATAATTAGTTATCCTTTAATAGCATATAGGATTGAATGGCATTTCAACAGTATTTCAGTAATTCTACAAGCAATTTCTCCTTTAGTCAAAATGGTTTCTATTAACCCTTTACCAAATGCCAACATTTCGATTGTCCAAAATTGAAAGAGTTTGCAGAAAACTTTTCTAAATTTGATGAAATTGAAAATAATCTTCTGGGCAGAAAATATTGTGGGAAATGGAGAAATTGCTCATGAAGAGCAATTTCCCTTTTTCCCCGCAATGATTTCCAGAGTCGTCGGCATCAACTGGTCAAATGTCTTAATTGTTTGATTATGGGTTAATGGGTTAATGACATAAAAAACACTTTGTTAAAACTTTTGTGTCGCCTGCTGTTGCTTTCAAATTTGAACAAACACAATCACAACACTGACCCTCTGGTTTTGTGGGATTGACCTTTGGCAAGTCACTTGAGAGCCCTAGCCAAGTACTGGTGGGTCCATGAAAGTCGTTACATAACTGAAAAATTGCTGATACATCGTTAGACACCATTCATACAATCAAATCATGGTAAAGACTTAAAGACAAAGCCACAAAATACATATGTATATACACATATCTGCTAATTGTAATTCAATTTCATGGCAGAAAATGGTACACGAAGCACGATATTCAGCATAAAATACCCCACACACATTCAAAACAAAGAAATTAACTTGCCGTTCAATGTTTACCTTCTGAATACTTGTTTTCGACGAGTATTTCATGATTTAAACGAAAGGTACCTCATTGAAACACAATTGTAACCATTAGCAGTGTTGAGTGTTCAAAATAAGCTTAAATTTTACCTTTTTGGAACAACGTAGCCGTGACATCGTGCTTTCCAAATCCCTCCATTTTCCTTTTAAAGCTAACTGCGGTTATTTTCGTATTACACTTATAAATCACCAAATTTGCATACTTTGTGAATAATGCTTCTTTGATATTTCAAGACCTTATACGTTTAATTGGTATATTGTCGTTTCACATCGATTCAACAATAAATGACTTACAACTCTTTCGAATATAATTTTTAATTCGAATATTTCTAGTAATCGTAAGTCTTACCCACCGTGCGTTCTCCTTTGCAGTGATCTCCCTTTTCATTTGACACTGTACTGAAGTGCAGCAGCAAAGGGAAGTAATCCTGCGCGGTTTTTTCATTCAACAATGCAGATCGTTTCGGCCTGGTACCAAGTGAAGAGGTTTCCTCTACACAGAGAAAAATTATCACAAATTGTTGGAAAATGTTTGTTTGACCCTTTAACAGACAATAACGATATTTGACCCGTTTGTTGCAGACGACTCTGGAAACATTGTGGGAAAAGTAGAAATTCGCCTAAGGAGCAATTTATCCTTTTCCTACAATGTTTTCTGCTCTATCAGAAGATTACTTTTCAATTTCATCACACTTTGAAATGTCGTCTGCAAACTCTTTGAATTTGGGACAGTCCAAAATTTGGCGTTTGGTAAAGTGACAAGGCAAAGCCTACTGAACGCAACGCTGGTTCCTTGCCTATGTCTAAACTGTTCCAAACGAAATCGCTAAACAAGATACTAGGCAATCTGAACACATCAGGTTTATCCAATGTATTTCTCGGTTCACAGAAATACCCGAAGAGTTCCGATGGGAAACCAGGCTACTCCGTTGAACTTTACACTCATTCAGACTTCGTCTTTGTTGCCATAGCAACGCCGTCATCATGGCAACGGTAAAAAAAAACAAAAAAAAAACAAGGACTTCGTTGCCTCTTCGCTCAGGGCCATGTTGAATTAGATAGCCTGGTGGAATCCAGGGTACCGTTTTGCTAAACAACTTACGGAAAATATTTGCGTAAGCCATAATTGATAAACATGGGTAGTATCTTCAATGAAAGTACAATATTGTAATGTGATACATCATTGGAAGCGTCTCGGAGAGACGATTCCAATGATGTGTAAATTTGCAATATTGCTTAGCCTAATATTGATAAAAGAGCAATTGTTGTTTTAGACTTACGCATATCTTAAGCGTAAACTGTTTAGTAAAACGGTGCCCTGGCTCTTTGACTACATGTGCGTAGTTGTATGGAGAAGCGCATTGGCCAGGACCCAACACCTACAAATAAGTCTACACACAGTTACCGTTTCCACATTTATGCATTAACCCATTACCAAACAATAACGACATTTGACCAGTTTGTTGCAGACGACTCTGGAAAACATAGTGGGAAAAGAAGAAATTGCTCTTAACGAGCGATTTCTCCTTTTCCCACAATGTTTTCTGTCCGATTAGAAAATTGATTTTCAATTTCATCACGTTTTGAAATGTTGTCTGCAATCTTTTGCAATCAGGGACAGACTAAAATTTGGTGTTTGGTAAAGGGTTCAACTCCTTTCATGGGCCTTGAAATGAAACAAACAGCACCCTGTCATTCAGAAAGATAGATTAATTCAATTTTATTCTAGAACAAAAACAGTTGGAAAACTTTTGAACAAGATAAAATATTCAGGCGGTAAAAGTAACAATAGTGCTGTTGTGTTAGCGAGTAGCCAGCCGGTCGCAAAACGAAGACTTAAATGTGCTTCTTCCCCATATAAATTTATTAGGACGTACATATTTATATTAGGCGGGGTAATCATGTGATAAATGGTTACGATTTAAAACAGATTGCAAATGGCGGCGCCCATGAATAAACATGTTTATGGCATCCCCGACTCGAAATGTTTTGCAGGATATTAGAGCGAACGGCACGGCCAAAATGGAGACAACATTCACCGGCGGTTGCGGAAAATTCATCGTCGGAACAAGGCGTATATAAAACAGGGGAACACAAAAGAAATCTGCTGAAAAACTGCATAAATACATGCTCATTCATGGGCGCCGCCATTTGCAATCTATTGTATATCGTAAACATTGATCACATGATGCCTGCGAATACATGGTACATAAACTAATACATGAAAATTCTAGTCTTATGTATAATTTCATTCTAATGCAATTAGCTACTTATAAGTGTAGTGTTAGCAATTATCTATTCGTAGTGACATTGTATTAAACAGAACCGTGCTAAACTATATTGTAGCTTTCATTTTATCAAAGACTACATGCGATACATTGCTTGTGATTTCTTATTCATTCGTAAAATGAATACTTTAACCCTTTACCGAACGCCAAAGTTTCCACTGTTCCAAATTGAAAGAGTTTGCAGACGACATTTTAGAATGTGACGACAACAATCTTGTGATAGGGCAGAGAACATTGTGGGAAAAGGAGAAATTGCTCCTAAAGAGCAATTTCTCCTTTTCCTACAATGTTTTCCAAGAGTCGTCTGCAACAAACTGGTTAAATGTCGTTATTGCTTGGTAATAAGTTAATGGCATTTTGATAAATTACAATAATGTCCTATATTAATGTTTAGCACTGGAATGGTTTGTCTCTTGAATGTTAATTTCTTGTGTATAGATGGGCCAATGGCCCTATGTAGCAAGAGTGTCTATCAAAGTATTTATTAAGGTACATTATTAGTATTTATTAGAATTATTATATTATAAGTATTTATAATGCTACTTATATTTCCCCATATGCATATTTGCGCATGGTCGAAATCAAAAGCAGTCTGACAAAAGAAAAAGCTGGAAAACAATACCAGTTTCTGTGAGTCTTTGGGAAAATGCCATTGTGATGAAAGGATACATTGCCCAAAAGGCAAAAGAATGTTAGCCGAAACGTTGTAATATAATAATTTGACAAAATAAGTGTTGTTGTTGATTTTTTTTCAAACAAATCCATTTATAGCAGTAGTTTCTCAAATTTCGCGAAGTCATTTTAAACGCCGGAAAGGTTTTAGCACACAGCCCTCGCGGAAATTGTAAATTGTTGATGTCGGTAAAAAGGAAAAAGAGGCACGGCACTTTGGCAGTGTGACCTGAAAATAAAAAAGAAAGAAACTTTACAGTCATTGTCGAGTAGATTGGGTTAACCGAAGTGACAATAATGGTTCTCCTGATATTCGCCAGATTTTTGACAGTTAACCCTTTCCAAAACAACAAATTTTCGACTGTCCAAAATCGAAAGAGTTTGCAGACGACATTTCAAAAGGTGATGAAATTGAACAATATTCTTCTGATAAATCAGAAAACCTTGTGGGAAAAGGAAAAATTGCTCGTAACGAGCAATTTCTCCTTTTCCCGCAATGTTTTCTAAAGTTGTCTGCAACAAAGTCGTCAAATGTCGTCATTGTTTGGGAAAGGGTTAAGTGAGAATAATTGTTTATGTTATATTTGTAAACTTTTTACCCGGACTAACCCTCAAATCGGTGCGAGCACTGGTTTAGATTGAAGGAAGCAGTCAACGAGAGTGGCTTTGAACAATCTTTTAGCTTCCTTCACAATTAATGTAAAACAAATATGGTGATTTAAATTAACGTTTAATTATTCCAGACCATAACGCTCTGAGTTAGTCAATTGAAGTACAAAACGTTGGAAATACATGCTGTGTATTAAAGCCATACTTGCGCTCATATACACTTAAATCGTGAAAGTTCTAGAACAATTGATAATCAACCTAAAAGAACTTAAAAAAAATCCCGTTTACAGAGAAACTGAGACAGTAACACGTTCACATGATGCTTTTAAAAGAGTGAATACTATAAGTTTTTGATAACAATTAGGCATAAAACAAGGTCAGTCGAGAAACGTCGGGAACCAATGCACCCCGAGAAATTCTCCATTTTGAATGTTCACCTTGTTCGTATTGGATAAATGACAGTATTTTACCAAGTTTTGCATTTTTTATTAGCGCTAGTATGCTTTTAAGTGACTTATTTCTAAAATAATTTTTTAACGTTTAATACTTCCAGACCAAAAATCTCTGAGTTAGTCCCTTCATGTTCAAAATACTTGGTAAATAAATGCTGTCTATTAAGTATTGTGTTTCTTACTCAAAACCCCCGAATGAATTGACGCAGGCCAAACCTGGAGTCAAATTCGTAAGTCTAGATTTAATGGATTTCGGATATAACAGGAAATGGTGATGAGTTTAAATGCACTTAAGTGTGAGACTTTTATTGTAAATAATTCTAAATGCTTTTACGACCAAAAAGTAACGAGGCATATTTGCGAATAGGCCTACTGTAGTGTATTCAAACATGTGTCTTTTCTTTCATATATATCTTTTGGTAGTTAGTTCTTGACTTGAACTAGGCTTTTTTGCGTTAAATAATAGGGGCCTATAAAAAGCACCTATTCAAATATCAAATTTCCATAAAATCATGCAGTTTTCCCCCAAAAATCAAAATATCACACCAGCATTTTGGTTTCACAATTCAACAATTTCAGCGATAAAACTTCCCCAAATTGAAAGTTCTAGGCCAATCCCAATCCAAGGAAAAAACGGCCATTTTGCACTTCTTCTTTAAAGTTAAAAAAGTGTCTTTGACAAGCTTAAAGACAAAATCTCAGAGATTGAAATTTTAACTTTTTGAAATAAATTGTTTTCTACCATAAAAATAACAACATAGATGTTTAAAGTAACATAGAACTACATCTAGATTATTGACAGCTTCCCGACCCTATTCATAACAATAATTTAAACGGTCTTTTTGGTTTTGTGACATAACTCGGCTGATCCAAGTTGTAACTGTGTCACAGAATGAAATATCTACGCCTGGATCATTCGGACTAAAAGTAACAAGGGTTCTTAATATCGAATTTTCATCATTTATTATTCCCAAAGCACACATCTCTAAGAGAGTCTCTTTAAAGTACTGCCCGCGTTGGTTCAAACCATGAATTGACGGAAGCGGTAGGTTCTAATATTTGTTGGAGGTTGCCTTTCGACTAAATAAAGGTCCCTTGAAATACAATATTTTTTTCTGGCAGTATTATTTTTGGTATGAAAAGTTGTCTATGCTGTCTGGTTCAATTTATACCAAACATTATAGATTTAGATTTTTTAATTTTTATCTTTAAGGAGCAGGTAAAAGTTTATTGGTGGGGCCTTATTTTATTTTATCTCATGAAATATATGCAAACCTGACTTCGGATCTCGAGTTTTATGGAAATCTTGCCTTATTTTTGATATTACAACAATTTTATGGTAGAATACCCATACTCGACCATTTTGAAACTCATTCTCTCGTCGGATTACTTCGGTTGTTCTCGGTATACCTCGGTCAGGGCCGGAACTATTCGCATTGAACCGAATAATTCCGGACCCCAACCGAGCTTAACCGAGAACACCCCCAAAGTAACCCTATGACAGAATGAGATTCAAAATGGCAAATTATGGTTAAATCTAACATATTTAAACGTTTATTTCTCCCAAAGCACACATCTCTGAGTAAGTCCCTTTAAAGAAGGGTGGTGAGTTCTGCTCTCACTCGACGCATTTGGACACAATACATCTTTTGTAAACGTTGATTAGTGGTTGTATTCATATTTTGAGGTCTTATACATGTTTCAATGAGATTATATATGTCTGTCACCATAGCTCAGTGGTTAGAGCCTTGTGTTTTCATGACAGGGGTTCTGGGTTCGAATCTCACTGGTGGAAATGATATTTTTCTTCTGAACATCGAAATATTACTTGTTGTTCAACGTACTAAAGTTCTTGTACGTAAACCAACGAATAATTTATCAACTGCCTCAATAGCTCAGTGGTTAGAGCAATTTTCTCAAGAGGCAAGGGAAGTGAGTTCGAATCTCACTGGTGGATATAATATATTTCTTTTGAACATTTAATAATTCTAATTTTTCAATTTACTAGAGTTCTTATACGTAAATCAACGAGTAATTTATCAACTGCCTCTATAGCTCAGTGGTTAGAGCGATGTTCTCAAGAGGCAAGGGAAGTGAGTTCGAATCTCAATGGTGGATATGATATATTTCTTTTGAACATTTAATATTTCTAATTTTTCCATGTACTAAAGTTCTTGTACGTTAACCAACGGGTAATTTATCACCTGCCTCTATAGCTCAGTGGTTAGAGCGATGTTCTCAAGAGGCAAGGGAAGTGAGTTCGAATCTCAATGGTGGATATGATATATTTCTTTTGAACATTCAATATTTCTAATTTTTCCATGTACTAAAGTTCTTGTACGTTAACCAACGGGTAATTTATCACCTGCCTCTATAGCTCAGTGGTAAGAGCAATGTTCTCAAGAGACAGGGGAAGTGAGTTCGAATCTCAATGGTGGATATGATATACATGTATTTCTTTTGAACATTTAATATTTCTAATTTTTCAATTTACTAGCGTTCTTATACGTAAATCAACGAGGAAGTTATCACCTGCCTCTATAGCTCAGTGGTTAGAGCAACGTTCTCAAGAGACAGGGGTTGTGAGTTCGAATCTCACTGAGAACAATAGATAGGAAGCGTGACATGGCTAGCGTGACATGTCAAAAGATGGGTAGCGTGACATGGCTAGCGTGACATGTCGAAATATAGGTAGCGTGACATGGCTAGCGTGACATGTCAAAAGATGGGTAGTGTGGCATGGCTAGCGTGACGTGTCAAAAGGAGGGTAGCGGATATGGCTAACGTGACATGTCAAAAGATGGGTAGCGTGGCATGGCTAGCGTGACATGTCGAAAGATGGGTAGTGTGGCATGGCTAGCGTGACATGTCGAAAGATGGGTAGCGTGGCATGGCTAGCGTGACATGTCGAAAGATGGGTAGCGTGGCATGGCTAGCGTGACATGTCGAAAGATGGGTAGCGTGGCATGGCTAGCGTGACGTGTCAAAAGGAGGGTAGCGGACATGGCTAGCGTGACATGTCAAAAGATGGGTAGCGTGGCATGGCTAGCGTGACATGTCGAAAGATGGGTAGCGTGGCATGGCTAGCGTGACGTGTCAAAAGAGGGTAGTGGACATGGCTAGCGTGACATGTCAAAAGATGGGTAGCGTGGCATGGCTAGCGTGACATGTCGAAAGATGGGTAGCGTGGCATGGCTAGCGTGACGTGTCAAAAGGAGGGTAGCGGATATGGCTAACGTGGCATGTCAAAAGATGGGTAGCGTGGCATGGCTAGCGTGACATGTCGAAAGATGGGTAGCGTGGCATGGCTAGCGTGACATGTCGAAAGATGGGTAGCGTGGCATGGCTAGCGTGACGTGTCAAAAGGAGGGTAGCGGATATGGCTAACGTGGCATGTCAAAAGATGGGTAGCGTGGCATGGCTAGCGTGACATGTCGAAAGATGGGTAGCGTGGCATGGCGAGCGTGACATGTCAGATGGGTAGCGTGGCATGGCTGGCGTGACATGTCGAAGATGGAGTGGCGTGGCATGGCTAGCGTGACATTGTCAAAAGAAGGGTGATGGACATGGCTAGCGTGACATGTCAAAAGATGAGTAGCAGTAGCATGGCTAGCGTGACATGTCCGAAAGATGGGTAAGCGTAGCATGGCTAAGCGTGTTGATGTCCAAGGAGATTGCCGGACATAGCTAGCGTGACATGTCAAAAGATAGATAGCGTGGCGCCTTTGCGTGACATGTCGAAAAGATGGAGTAGCGTGGCATGGCTAAGCGTGACGCATGATGAAAAGATGGGTAGTGGACATGGCTAGCATTGACATGTCAAAAGGTGGAAGGTAAGCGTGGCATGGCTAGCGTGACATGTCGAAAGATGAGTGGCGTGGCATGGCTGGCGTGACGTGTCCAAAAAGGAGGGTAAGCGGATATGAAAGCTAGCATTGGCATGTCAAAAGAAGGGTAGTGGACATGGCTAGCGTGACATGTCAAAAGATGGGTAGCGTGGCATGGCTAGCGTGACATGTCGAAAGATGGGTAGCGTGGCATGGCTAGCGTGACATGTCGAAAGATGTGTAGCGTGGCACGGCTAGCGTGACGTGTCAAAAGGAGGGTAGCGGACATGGCTAGCGTGACATGTCAAAAGATGGGTAGCGTGGCATGGCTAGCGTGACATGTCCCGAAAGATGGGTAGCGATGGCATGGCTAGGCATTGACGTGTCAAGAGGGTAGTGGACATGGCTGGCATTGACATGTCAAAAGATGAATGGCGTGGCATGGCTGGCGTGACATGTCGAAAAGATGGGTAGCGTGCGCATGGCTGGCGATGGCGATGTCCAAGGAGGGGTAGCGGACATAGCTAAGCGTGACATGTCAAAAAGATGGAGGTAAGCGTGGCATGGCTGGCGTGACATGTCGAAAAGATGGGTAGCGTGGCATGGCTAGCGTGACATGAAAAGATGGGTAGTGAGACATGGCTAGCGTGACATGTCAAAAGGGTAAGATAGCGTGGCATAGCTGGCGTGACATGTCGAGATGGGTAGCGTGGCATGGCTAGCGTGGCTGATGTCAAAAGGAGGGTAGGATATGGCTAGCGGTGGCATGTCCAAAAGGATGAGGTGGCGTGGCATGGCTGGCGTACGACATGTAGAAAGATGGGTGGCATTGGCATGGCTGGCGTGAGCATGTCGAAGATGGGTAGGCGTGGCATGGCTAGCGCGTGACATGTCCGAAAGATATTGTGGCGTGTGCGACTGGCGTGGCGTGTCAAAAGGAGGGTAGCGGACATGGCTAGCGTGACATGTCCAGATGGAGTGAAAGCGTGGCATGGCTAGCGTGACGTAATAGAAAGATGGGTAGCGTGGCATGGCTAGCGTGACGTGTCAAAAGGAGGGTAGCGGATATGGCTAGCGTGGCATGTCAAAAGATGGGTAGCGTGGCATGGCTAGCGTGACATGTCGAAAGATGGGTAGCGTGGCATGGCTAGCGTGACGTGTCAAAAGGAGGGTAGCGGACATGGCTAGCGTGACATGTCAAAAGATGGGTAGCGTGGCATGGCTAGCGTGACATGTCGAAAGATGGGTAGCGTGGCATGGCTAGCGTGACGTGTCAAAAGAAGGGTAGTGGACATGGCTAGCGTGACATGTCAAAAGATGGGTAGCGTGGCATGGCTAGCGTGACATGTCGAAAGATGGGTAGCGTGGCATGGCTAGCGTGACGTGTCAAAAGGAGGGTAGCGGATATGGCTAACGTGGCATGTCAAAAGATGGGTAGCGTGGCATGGCTAGCGTGACATGTCGAAAGATGGGTAGCGTGGCATGGCTAGCGTGACATGTCGAAAGATGGGTAGCGTGGCATGTCGAAAGATGGGTAGCGTGGCATGGCTAGTGTGACATGTTGAAAGATGGGTAGCGTGGCATGGCTAGCGTGACATGTCGAAAGATGGGTAGCGTGGCATGGCTAGCGTGACATGTTGAAAGATGGGTAGCGTGGCATGGCTAGCGTGACATGTCGAAAGATGGGTGACATGACATGGCTAGCGTGACGTGTCAAAAGGAGGGTAGCGGACATGTCTAGCGTGACATGTTAAAAGATGGGTAGCGTGATATGGCTAGCGTGACAAACCAAGACTGGGTTAGCGTTATTTAAGGAAACATATTGCCTTTTTAAATTGTGAATGTTTGAATCTGCTGTTTAAGTTTTGATTTAAACGGATGATTCGTTATTTCTTTTTAAGATATAAACATGTTTTATGTTCAAAGAATTTGAAATTCTTCACTGATATTGATAACAGAGTTTTTGTCCCTCACACTTGTTTCAAAGAAGTGAATTACTTTTTACCAAACCCAACTGTTAATAACCATTCCACGGTTCAATCCTTCAAAATGGGAAACAATTCACAAAACGTTTCAACCATTTCAGATAGATTTATTTGGAAAAAAAATATACCTTTACGTTGCGACAAAATAGTAATAGAAATTTAAAAACGTGTACAACAAATACAATTATGTTGATAAACCATGAAAGCACACCAAATACCAAATACAAAGGATAAAACACAAAGGAGAAAATGATTTTTGTTATTTCCATTGTGGTCCTTCCTTATGATGGCAGCATCCGTGATTGAAACGCTGAAGGACTAAGGTGCGTTTAAAGCAAGATATATTTGAACATTTCTTTGGGCAACATCTCGAGGAAAACAGCTGCTCCTTTTACCACCATTACTATAATTATTATTTCTGTGAACAGAGACTGAACGATAGTTTATTTTTCGAACATCTGGACATTTTACGATTTCCCATGAGGCAACAGTTATCATAAAGCGAGTAAATCCGGACTAGATTCCTAGTTCCAAGAAGGTATTAGTCCGCAAAGTGAAGGCGGATGTTTAATGAGTAATTGGGGTCAGACCGCTGTTTGTGTATCGATAAAGTACCGTCCCTCAAAAAGTGGTATGTAAATTCAATGGACTAAGGTGCTGACGCACCCTTAGTCCAACTAGACGTGTATATCAAATGAATTTAATAAGCATCAACCCAATGGACTATTGCACCACCATAAAAAGAATTAAAACACTCATGGCTGTTAAAAATGAAATACATACAATCCCTATAGGTTTACAAACTTGAGCTAGGTAGGTTTCATTACATACCCTAGGTGAGAGTTATGTAACGTTTGTGGAACGTTTATGCAATTGTGGGAACATAAATTATTGTTATAGAGAACATGCGGGTATATAAATAGACAACACAACTGATCAATGGACGACAGTGTCTTTCACTGATCGGATGTGATTGTGCCTTTTTGAGGTAAATTTACTCGGTTTGATATAATGTTGGCAGCGGTTGGATGAATGCTTCTCCTTCTATCGGAGTTGCCTTCCCCACTTATTTCCCAAGGGCAAAGACTCGGGACGAATCTTCTCGGAGGTGGGAGTTATGTAACGTTCACGAAACGTTTATGCAATTTTAGGAACATAATGTATTGTAATGGAGAACATGCGGGTATATAAATAGACAACACAGGCGATAAATGGACAACAGTGTCTTTCACTGATCGGATGTGTTTGTGCCTTTTGGAGGTTATTTTGCTCGGTTCGCTTCAAGCATTCATTTCTCAACCGAAACATATTCATGTATTACTTGTATTCGACCACTCAAAACTCTTCGCAGTAATCTCCCCTTGCTACACTGCATTGATCACTGCCACCACAAGGTTTTAATCCCGATTTGGATCAAATTAAGATGCTGCTTAACTTAAGTTGTTTGTTTACAAGATATAGTAGTTAATTTAGTCATAATGTATTTTTTTTGTAGATTTCTGACCAGATAATTTGAAAAAATCACAAAGTCACAAATAAAGAACAATAAGATGCTTTTTTGGGTATCACCACCATCTTTAAATGCCGTTTTCGTTTCGAAAAAGGTTAGGTAATATTTGTGGTGGCAGTGGTCAATCTGATCAAACCAATAGAGGGAGATCACTCAGAGGAGTTTGCCACCAACCTTGAGAAGCATACAAAATAAATAGTCCAGTTTCTTACCTCCCTTTACCTAGCTGTATTTGGGAAATCTCTGTCCCAGGATATTATCTGCATCCATCTCGTAAAGGTAGGCTAAGTACTCCTTTTCCACTGGGCTTATCAGATCTAACAACGAAAAGCTGAAACGAAACAAACAACAACAACTGAAATATGAACGCGTAATCAATGAAATTTAAGCACGGTAGAAGTACTTCAAAAGTTGTCCGATGTAGAAATTTTGGATTACGACTTCTTGTGCATAGTTTCGTTAGTAACAACTGAGCAGGTAGAATACTGATGTGTTTCCTGTATAGATAATTGTCCTGCAATGCTTTCAAAGCAGGACTATTTGTTTGGGATGTATGAACACAAATGCCGGTACCTTTGCTAGATTAAACAGCTTGTGCACTGATTTTCGGACGGTACTAGAACACTTTGCTCCGTAGAAAAAATGAGACGATTGAGGTGTCCATTTGATTAGTTTTTGAGAGTTTACTGGCCAAACATGATATTTCTGTATATAGCTAATATAGAAGAAGGGAGGGTAGAGAGAAGGAGATATAGGGATAGAAGAGAGAGGAGAGAGAGAGAGGAGAGAGAGAGAGATGAGAGAGAGAGAGAGGGAGAGAGAGAGAGGAGAGAGAGAGAGATGAGAGAGAGAGAGAGGGAGGGAGAGAGAAGGAGAATGAGGGAGGAGAGAGGGAGAGAGAGAAGGAGAGTGAGGGAGGAGAGAAAGAGAGAGAGAGAGAGAGAGAGAGAGAGAGAGAGAGAGAGAGAGAGAGAGAGAGAGAGAGAGAGAGAGGGTGATGGAGATAGAGAGATAGGGGGGGGGGAGAGAGAGAGTCTTCTCTAAGTTTATATTCCTAGTTCGTTACAGTTTATTACTTTTTGTACTTATACATAGATATGCCTTCCTATATGGCCTTCTGCGTGTCCCGATAACTATAGTGATGAACTAGTTGTGAGTGAAACATTGAACGCAATCGTATCTACTCGGCAATCCCCGTAACAAGTCGGTAGATATACCTCGTAAGCAGTACATGAATACACCAGAAATCCTGGGGTAATTCGCCTTATTTCCGGCGGATAACGCAAAATGCACACAGGCACTAAATATGTATTTAGATACACACAAATTGGTTATATATCACAAGTGAAGGTTTTTATTACCCTTTTCATTAAAGATGATCATATCAACACATCTTTTTTTCATATTTTGTCAATCGGCTCTTTTCGGCAATCCCCGGGATTTCCGAGTAGATACGATTGCAAACGGACATGCCCTTCGTTGCTGACCTACTTTAAAAATGGCTCCCCATTACCTCCGAGGTTATTTTAAGAAATGGCCGAGGTGTTCCGAATGCATTGAACGTAGTGCATGTTAAATAAGATGCTTCTCGATGTTATATTCATATTTGTATGCTTGATGTGTAAAGGGTTCGCCGAGCTCCGACCGCCATGCCCCCACGATGTCAACAAAGGAATCCGAATAATATCATTGGGACACACTTGACAACCCTACGACATTCCACCGGTCAGAAATGTTGCAAAACCACCACTGAACCACCATTCTGGCTTCTTTTCAAGAGAGAAAAACAGCATCAGAGTATAATTTCACACACCTGTTTTTCCGGTCGTTCCCGTAAGTTTCCTGCATTTGGGTGGCAGTTTCCAATCCGCCATCTTGTTGATTGTAAAAACTGTCACCAACAGGCAAGCTGTCGACGGTGTCACGATTTCCCGCCATTTTCTGGAACAATCGTATTTTATCCAGTAAGGGATCAAAGTTCTGTGACTCCCGGAAACTGTCAGCGGCGTTCCGTAAAAGTTCCTCGCTCCGCTTCCCGAACACATGCGCAAAACTCTTCTGTAATCGACCAATCGTAACACTCGTCCCCAGGAATACATACATCACCAAAACCGTGACGATTAGCCCATTAACTGATGACGTCATCTGAAAGTGTACACATGCCTGCTATTTTGAGATACTGACAGCACGTTTCAAAAGCTTGTGATTTCTTTTCACGGCTATGAAATCATTGTTTTGTTTGGCTTTAACATTATTCCATGTTACATTCTTTGCAATACAAGACAACCATTTTGGTAAATCATAAACAACAAAAACAACAAGACTTGTTTTGAGCTAGCTATCAGCGTTTCTTTCCAAAAAGCTTTCTTAGATCAGCCAAAAAACTCTATAATCTAATGCTATTGCAACCTTTCAAAAAAAAACGTTTACCTCTATGATAGCGTTCACATGGCTTAGAAGGACACAACAATAGGTTTGTCAACTTGTGATATTTGAAAACGTACGTGCACGAATTGTCCTTGCCATTCATCTAAAATATTCATATTTACAGATGCGAAAATTTGAAAGTTGCATTTAAATTTCATTGACGCACTAAAGTCTTTGTATTGTTGTTTAATATACAAAATTTGAAGCATTATTATTTCAGGAAGCGTCAAAATATATAAATATTCAGAGTTTATATGAAGGCGATCACCAAACCGTTGTAACGTTTCTTGGTCTAGATACATATCAATTCATAACAAACAACTTAAAATCCAGCTAATTTTGCTTCCAATGGCTTCTCTCAGAAACGCATCATACAACAGTTTAGCAGTAGTACAATTTTAAAGAAATTAAGTTCTAACTTCAAATTTTCCTAACATTTGTGAACAAAAACATTTTTTTTAGATCATATATCTTCATAATATTTCCTTCGAGAATTGTTTATATATCAAATTGTCTAAAAAAGAAACAACAATACATGACAACAACATAGTAATAACATACTAAAAAAGTGTATCACAAATACAACACTGTTGAAAAAACATAAAAACACACCAAATACCAAATACCAATATACCAAGGAGGACACAAAAAAGGAAAAAGGATTTTCCCCTTATTTCCATTGCTTCATATTATTGCAAAATGTCATGTGACATATAGCACAAGGCCAAATATTAAACAATGCTTTCTGATGCTTGCACATAACTTTGAAGTAAGGTTACTTATTTATTGTATAACAAATTCTGCATGGTGACACTTTTATGCTACTTTCCTATTTCTACCGTCTAGTTCACAGTAGGGAGCGATGTCAAATAAAATTTGGGAATTCCCCCAATATGCTCCATGAAAGAAAACGTTTACAAGGCATTCTTTATTCAAGGCGTTTAGGAAAACGTTGGAAAGCATTGTGACAAACTGGGATGTGAAAATCATCGGTAGCATTGTCGTTTATCACAATGTACCTGACTCTTTCATATACCAGCGGCGTTTATATGTGCTCCTTTTCTAACTTGCTGAATACGTTCTTTTAAATAAATGCAAAATGAACTGTAAAATACTTTTTATTTTACAATCTGTTTGTATTTTTATTTCATTTTAAAAAAAAAATGCTTTCGCAGTATCCGATTTATGTGCTTTGTACTTTCGTCTTGATATGGTTTTAATTATGTTTCATTATCGTCATTAATTAAGGGTAATCAATGTAATGCCTGCTAATCGTGCCTGATTTAACTTTGTCACTTTACTCTCAACTTTAAAAAGTAAATTCCTCATTCAAGTATCTACCTATAAAGTCAAAGCAAACCAAGATGATAAGATAAAGAGATTGGTAAAACGGATAAGATAAAAGATGAAACTAGAAAAAAAAGATAAGAAAACAGAAAAGAATAAGAAAATATAGAAGAAGAAGAAAATATAGGAGAAGAAGAAAGAGCAGGAGAAGAAGAAAGAGCAGGAGAAAAAGAAAGAGCAGGAGAAGAAGAAAGAACAGGAGAAGAAGAAAGAGCAGGAGAAGAAGAAAGAGCATGAGAAGAAGAAAGAGCAAGAGAAGAAGAAAAAGCAGGAGAAGAAGAAAGAGCAGGAGAAGAAGAAAGAGCAGGAGAAGAAGAAAGAGCAGAAGAAGAAGAAAGAGCAGGAGAAGAAGAAAGAGCAGAAGAAGAAGAAAGAGCAGAAGAAGAAGAAAGAGCAGGAGAAGAAGAAAGAGCAGGAGAAGAAGAAAGAGCAGGAGAAGAAGAAAGAGCAAGAGAAGAAGAAAGAGCAGGAGAAGAAGAAAGAGCAGGAGAAGAAGAAAGAGCAGGAGAAGAAGAAAGAGCAGGAGAAGAAGAAAAAGCAGGAGAAGTAGAACGAGCAGGAGAAGAAGAAAGAGCAGGAGAAGAAGAAAGAGCAGAAGAAGAAGAAAGAGCAGGAGAAAAAGAAAGAGCAGGAGGAGAAGAAAGAGCAGGAGAAAAAGAAAGAGCAGGAGAAGAAGAAAGAGCAGGAGAAGAAGAAAGAGCAGGAGAAGAAGAAAGAGCAGGAGAAGTAGAAAGAGCAGGAGAAGAAGAAAGAGCAGGAGAAGAAGAAAGAGCAGGAAAAGAAGATAGAGCAGGAGAAGAAGATAGAGCAGGAGAAGAAGAAAGAGCAGGAGAAGGAGAAAGAGCAGGAGAAGAAGAAAGAGCAGGAGAAGAAGAAAGGGCAGGAGAAGAAGAAAGAGCAGGAGAAGAAGAAAGAGCAGGAGAAGAAGAAAGAGAAGAAACACAAATACACTTACAAGAATACCAAGAATACCAAGAAACTTAAGATCAAGATCAAGATCAAGAGCTAGAGCAAGAAGAAAATAATACTGTACGTGCATTCTTGTGACCAAGGACGATATTTCCTGCAGACATTTTAAGTCACGTGCATAGGTTTATTGCGTACATAAATTCGACTTTTCAATAACTTTCCTATTATAGGGCAAATATTTCGGGAAGCACTTTCGGTAATATATATTCGTTATTATGTCCTACAAAAGTAAGGCAAACTGATTTATTGTTTTAGACTCTTCTGATATTATTGGCTTGGTGGGCTGTGATCTAGTTTTCGGTCTGTATCTTTCTACATCTAAAGGTGCTTTTTCGGATGAGACAATTTGCAAGTCAAATAAATGACGTTGAAATAATACGCATTTCATAATTAGAGTGAAGAAAAAAAGGGATGGGGGCATCTTGTGAGCTAAGGGGCCTATAAAACAACTGGTACTAAATGGTGTATAACAAACAAATAAGCACCAGAATCAAATTGTTAAGCACCAGATCAAATTGTTAATTTGATTTCCAAGTTGTTTTAGAGTCAAACTTTGAATATCAAACGGCCCTGATAAATCATACTTGGCTATTATACCGTTATGGTTGCCTCAGACAACCATGAGCCTGGTATTGTGCCTGCTAATGAGTAGTGGATCTGTCTTGCGATTTTTGTTTTATTTTTCTTAAATATCTTTAAAGATTGTACAGTCTGACTGTCAAAGGAAATACATTTGATTATTTTGGGTTTATTGTTTGTTTTTGTTTTTGTTTTTACCAGTCTCTTATATCTCTGATAAAGGACGCATTTGTACTATATATTTTAGATTTTAGTTGTGATATGTTTATCTAGTTTATGTACAAATGATGGGACATAAATAAATAAACAAAATACTTGAGTAAAGGCTCCCCCAAATATACTGCTTTTCCAAACTCTCAATGCTGTTTGATAGACAAAATCTTCAAATCTGATATCGCATTATTGTGGTCTTGATAACTCATATGTCAAGTGAGGGTGGACGTTCTGAAAATTGTTTAACAAAACTACATTGAGATCGTATTTTTTTTACTTTGCATTTACTACAAGACATTGTATTTGAATCAGGATCATATTCAATTCATGTACGTTGGCCAAAATAAATATTTGTTCTGTTGTGTTCTGCTTTAACCGTGTTTCACCAAGCCATTGCTTTTGGAATGCTTTGATAAACGAATTTGAATGGCGAGAGTTCGTTTAACCCTTTACCGAAGGCCCAATTTTCGACTGTCCAAAATTGAAACAGTTTGCAGACGACATTTCAAAATGTGACGAAGTTGGAAAACAATCTTGTAATAGGGTAAGAAAACATCGTGGGAAAAGGAGAAATTGCTCGTCACGAGCATTTTTTCCTTTTCCCACGATGTTTTCTAAAGTCGTCTGCAACAAACTTGTGAAATGTCGTTTTTATTTGTTTAGGGGTTAAATGTTCAATCCCCTACATACCAGAATGCGAAGACATTCAGCACTTGTCACGATCCCGATTCCAATGGAATCGGAAAGACTTAGACTTAGATAACATTTCCGATTCACGACACCAACCATCTATTCTCTATATATCAGTTTCTGCCAAAGGGCTGATTAAATCTTCAAAGTATTCCTTATATTTGCTTTCTGATTAAGATGATAGAAGTTTGATGGAAAAGTGAATTCAGAGAAGCCCATAGCTGACCCTCATACTAAACAAACTCAAAGTAAATGTTCTTTAACCCTTTCCCAAACGACAAATTTTCAACTGTCCCAAATTAAAAGAGTTTGCAGACGACATTTCAAAATGTGATGAAATTGGAAAATATTCTTCAGATAGAGCAGAAAACCTTGTGGGAAAAGGGAAAATTGCTCGTGACGAGCAATTTCTCCTTTTCCCACAATGTTTTCTAAAGTCGTCTGCAACAAAGTGGTCATATGTCGTTATTGTTTGGGATAGGGTTAAGTAAAACCTCAGCTGAATTCTGTGACAGTATTATTACCACTCAATCTGAACACATCGGTTTATCCAATGAAAACACCTCTGAAATAATAGGGATGACGCCATATTGTTTCCCGCGAGGATGACGTCACTTTACTTTCGGTTTCAAAAATAGATCTTAAATGAGAAATCTAAAGTCATTTAATTTGAATGAAAACACATTTATTTGTCATAACTTAAATTTTCGCCATTTCGTATGAGTTACCGATAAAATATGATTTAATAGGTTGTCCAACGCGTCCTATACATTGAACTACTTAATGTGGACCCTGTGGAAATGTGTTATATGCCGGGGCCGATTTACCCGAAAAATTGTAACCCTACACTTATATTCGAGCAATCGGAACTCTTCGGGTATTTCCGTGAGCTGTGAAATACACCTCGGATATAAGTGTAGGGTTACAATTTTTCGGGTAAATCGGCATCCGCCGATGAACACCTTTTCTAAGCGTGCATGTTAAGTAGTTCAATGTGTATGGAAGTGTTGGACATCCTTTTTAATCACTTTTGATCAGTAACTCATACCAAATGGCGAACTTGTTGTTGTGACATGTATACTTGTTTCCCTTATCAAATTTAACGACTTTTTGGATTTTACAGTCAAGATCTATTTTTAGAAACGAATGAAAGTGACGTCATTCTCGCGGGAAACAATATGGCGTCATCCCTATTATTTCAGAGGCGTTTTCTATTGGATAAACCCGATGTGCTCAGATTGATATCCGAGGTGTATTTCATAGCTCACGGAAATACCCGAGTAGTTCCGATTGATTACCACTACGATAGAGAGACCGCCAGACTTCCTGCATTTTCTTCTAAAGTACAGTGTGAAAAAAAAACATCCGCCTATCTAATAAATCAGCGGCGTATATTTCGATGGCAGAAAATAACCGCAGAATAACCACAAAATTACCACCCGATTTGTTTATGACCCGATGCATGGGGTTTTACCCATTACCAAACAACAACGACATTTGACCAGTTTGTTGCAGACGACTCTGGAAAACATTGTGGAAAAGGGAGAAATTGCTCTATTCGAGTAATCAAAAGATTATTTTTCGATTTTATCATATTTTGAAATCTCGTCCGCAAACTCTTTCAATTTGGGACGGTCGAAAATTTGGCGTTTGGTAAAGGGTTTAAGGAGACAACTTTGAACGCTTCATTCATAAATGTGCTTAATGACAGTATCTGTGAAATCGATTCGCAGTTACTCGGGCTTTCATTCGCTCACGAAGTTTAGAGATGTGTCTCAACTCATTCGGAGGCTTTTCAAAGTTTGTAGGCGGTAGTTCGCCCAAAATACTACGAAAAATCTGATGCCGTATCATTCAATAACTGGGAGAGACAGACAAACAGAGAGAGAGAAATTCAACAAATGATTCAAAATAAGATTTCTATTTCCAAACGTGGTAACACACCAGCGCACCACATAAGCATTATTGTACTTATGGCGTTTAATGCAGTTTTAGCATTTCTTCTAAGGCTCTGTGGTGTTCTGACCCTTCCATTAGGCAACTTTGGGCTTCGCGACACATGTTGACGGTGGAGATCGAATCCAGAAGCTGGCTTAAAAGCCAACTACTAACACCACTTGGCCATACATGGCGGCCTATGATAAAGAACCGTGCAATTCTAATTCAAAGAACATCAATCAAAGCATGACAATACAATTAACAAAAGGAATTTCCGGAAAAAAAGTCATCTTTGTTTTAAATGTTTGTAAAACGCTATTAACAAACTACCTCCCAAAGTGCCCTCAAAATCATTCACAATGGTTCAAACATATTCAACTCTACCAAACAATAACGACATGTGACCGCTTTGTTGCAGACGACTCAAGAAAACATTGTCGGAAAATGAGAAATTGCTCGTAACGAGCATTTTCTCCTTTTCCAACAATGTTTTCTACCCTATCTGAAGATTATTTTCCAATTTCATCACATTTTGAAATGTCGTCTGCAAACTCTTTCAATTTGGGACAGGCCCAAATTTGGTGTTTGGTAAAGGGTTAAGTGGTTGAGTGCAGAATTTCCATCTGCACTATTTGCTATTGACGAAGCTTTGTTTGAATTTAATTCAAACAATGAAACATGAATAAAGCCCGCGTAATCAATAAATAAATACAATGTTTGCATAATGATAGATCCCTGTTAGTAATGATGACATGTTTTGGATTAAGTTCTCACTCTTTAGATATTGAAACAGGTAGATTTAATGGAGTAGACTTTGCTTTTAAAATCAGACTGAATCTGAATTTCATTTTTTATTGTGCTGTCCGGCCTATGCAAACATTCGTAATAAATATTTTGGACATCTACCTTGGCCCAACACTAATACATTTGTAAATATTTTATCTTCAAAACGTCAATGTATTCTAACTAAAACTGACCTGCTCATTATCTAAAAGAGAGCTTTAAATGTCGAAATGAAATTATCTAATGTATTTAACTTTATTATATATCATTATGTGTTAGATCAACTAAATTCGTGACTTGTATGTTTTGGGAATTTATAATCTTTGTTATTTTTTGTCTATATGTCTGTACCATATTTGTAAATAATGTCTTGGCCAAAGGCATTTATATGCTGTTTTTCGCCAATTAAAGAATTGATTGATTGATTGAGTCATTATTTCATTCACGGTGTTAGACTTCACTCGAATGATCCAAGCAGTAAATATGTGTTACACATAGAATGAAATAACTACGTCTGGATCATTCGGACAATGTTAGACTCGGGACCGTTCTCTTATTTGTCAAATATAAAGACGGGTATGGTACAAATTTACCATGCAGAGATACAGTGATTTTTTTCTAACTTAAATCAATGGGATTTTTTACCAAAACTTAAAAATCAACGTTTTTTTAGAAAAATTATTAAAATGAATGAAAGTAATGAGTTTTTGGGAAATTTTATGAGATTTTTTGGCCAAAACTTATCACTGGAATTCTGGCTGGTAACATAAGGAACGAAACAATGTACTGTCCTTAGAGATGAACGTTTTCCGGTTCAATGTTTCCGTTAAAAGAAGTTTCCTTTAAGTAACTTGTTGTCAAAATGTAACGGAATGGGAGTTTGGACAAACATATAATATGGCGAAAGATTAAAACACGGGTAATCTTTAGAAAAAAACCCAACAAATTCTACAAGCAATGGCACGTGTCTTCAAGCCTTAGTTGTTTTCTAAATAAGATTGTGGTGTCGTCCCCTTTCCAAAATCTTAAAAATCTGCTTATATTTTTCCCTAGGAAAGATACTTAGAGTAGCAAACAGGTTAGCTCACAAGCCAGCCGCCAATTTACTTGGCGGCTGGCCTGTGATATAACTTGTTTGCATAAGGATGACGTTGTTTCAACACTATAAGGGTCAATACCGAGTTACTAGACGGCTGGTCTGTGATCTAACCTGTTTGCATAAACATGATGTTGGTTCCAGCACCACAGTGCATAAGGGTTAATTCGAGTTGCATGTATTAATATTTCAGACAAACACGCGCAGTAGTGCTAGGCAACTAAACAATACAGTTTCCAGTTGATATATTTGATATGCGAGCATTTCGCGCATTTGCTGTGCAAATATCCAAATGCGTTTTTAATGATTCGAATTAGATTCCCTCGTTTAACGGTGTGTTTATACAAAACGGTTGTTATTTATTAACATTAAATGATTAAAAGGGTAATGATACATATCATTTTACGAATATTGCTGAAAAGTTTAGACCTGCACGATACAATAAATAATAACCAATAACACATTAATAACTTAACGAGCTTGTAACCAGATTTTTTTTTTATTTTGTTAAAGGCTCATGAAGGGAGATTAATCCCATATCAAATTTCATTATTTGGTAAACTTTTGGTCAGATTCAAATAGGTATCACAAAAAAAAATTGGAGTTTACTAAATAGGGCATCAAAGCATTCATGAATAATTTTCATGATTTTATAAAATATAATAAAAGGACCTCATACATTTTTACAGTTATCTATTTGTACTCATACCTTTTTATGTGCCTTTAATGTTGAAACATTTACTTTGACTCCATTTCAACAACATATTACGTATATCACGTCGGTTAGTGCACCTATTCATGTTTCCGGTAAATCCGGCTTAAGGTGTGGGACTTGTCAGGAATAAATTCAGGAGGTTGTTGTAGAATTAAAAGTAGATTATGCAAATTTAGAATGTTACTTTGTGTGTTAATTACATGCTTACAAGCTAAATGATGGGGCTTTTTGACAGATTATCATCTTTTGTGTGAATTACCTATGAATCTCAATTTTGCTTTTGGCTTTAAATTGTAATTGTGTAAAATGTCAACGTTTTGGTATCGGATCGAATCAACGTTGAAATAGATTTGGGCGTTTATGAGAGGTATTCTCTCGAGAGACTAACGTTAAGCATTGTGATTTGTGTGCATTACGTAATATTGAAGATGAGTACCATTTTACATTAATTTGTCCTTATTCTAAATACTTAAGATCCTCTCACTTACCTAAAACAAAAGTATGTGAAAAAAGCAAAATATCTCGGCGCCGCTATCTTGTTTGGACAAAAGATCGTAAACATTGGTCACATGATTCCCCTGCCTGACTTCACTATTTTCGATTCCAACCACTTCATTCGGTAATCTGAGGTAATGGGGAGCCATTTTGAAGGCAGTCCGGCAACACGGCGGTGACGAAGGGCATGACCGTTTGCAATCGTTTCTACTTGGCAATCCCTGGCGCAAGCCGAGAATTGCTGAGTAAACACGATTGAGAACATATGAACACAGTATTATTAAAATGATAATCTTTAATGAAATTTAAAAAAAAGAAAAATAACAAACAAACAAAAAAAACCCCAAACATTTAATTGTGATGTTTGACCAATTTGTGTTTTACACAAATATCAAGACCATGTGTGTAATGTTGTAATCACGTGTGTTATCCGGCGGCAAGCAGCCAAACTTCCCCGGGATTTCTGGTGTATTCGTGAACTTCCTACGATATATTTCTACCGGTTTGTGCCTGAGATTGCCGAGTTGATACGAATTCAACCTCAATTGGATATGAGGTAACTAATTAATCATGTACCAATATGTACGTGATATCAGATATCAAATCGAGCAATTAGAAATGCGGCAATGTCGTATGTTTTTTGGTATCAATAACTATCCGTGGTTTATTGTGTTTGTTTTGAAACCCATTAATCTGTTCCGGTATATCATATGTAAATTCAAACTGCAGACTTACTCAGCAATTCCGATTTTTGTCGGTCATTATCTAAACGCATCAGAATTCATGGTATATGATCAAGGCCCGAGACTTCATAAATTGAATAGAAACTGAAAATTAACTCACCACTAATTCCGCGATTTGATTGGCCAATAATAGACTCATTCTCTTGTTATCCAATGAGAATTCGACTTTTGCTAAAGTGAATATCAAGTTTTGAAAAGCAATAACCTCAGTACGTATTGAATTTAGATATTGGTTTTTATTTGAGGCAGACTCTTCTGGCATACTCGCAGAATGCTGATGGTTTGATATGTAACTCCTTCCATTTCATATTTCATTTCAAATCGGTTTTACATCGCGTCAACATTATTTCAGTTATGTTGCAATACAAGACTCTTAATGATGGAGGAAGACCCCATACTCATCTGCCCACATGGACTAATCAAGCCGGGTAGAACCATCGACACTCCTGATTAGGTCAGTCGAGGGACAGCCTTTCATGAAAATCCGAATACCGTCATCGGGATTTGAACCCGAATTGGCGAGGGGTCATGTGCTGATAAGTTTTGCACTCTTACCACTTTGCCCAATGTGACAAATTGGACACTAGAAAGCGAGACAATGTGCGACCAATTTTTCGCTTTAAAGTTATGCATCTAAATGTTTCATTCAGAACAAGATAGTAATTAAAAGCATGCTATCGCTCAGAAAACTGCAAAACTGGGCAATATAAGTTGTGATAGAATATGTTGAAACATAGCTAAAAACCAAAGGATCATGCCAATAAAACGCCTGTACTATTTACTATCTATTTATCTGTACTATTTATTATCTATCTTTTAAAGTGCTATTTTCACAAATTTGGTGCCGACCAATTTAACTTCATTGTTTACATTCGAGTAACATCTAAAAAAGCAAGAAGCGCTCGGAGAAATGATAACGTGAACTTAATGATACTTTTACATTTTAAGTCTAAATGAGCGCAAGTATGGCTTTAACATTATCAATGAGTAGCAAGAGGCGCATTAATCATTACATATTGACTGCATTTAGCGACAAAAAGAACAATGTCCAAGACAATCTCCTCACAGTGGCCTCCCACATATGTTACAGGCGGGGGGATCACGTGACCATTGATTACGATCTTATTTCCAAACAAGATTTCCCCGAATGTTGTTTATGATAACAAAAGGGGTTTATGAAAATGGATATCTTCTCAAACGATACTGATATTCTATAAGCAACTTCATTCTTATGAAAAGGGCTATCTAAGAAAACAATTCAAATACCCGATCCCTGTTGATATCAAATAGTTTATTGTTTGTCTGTAACGGGAGAATTAGACTGGTTGAAATTTCAGAAGAGAAATAGAGAGAAAAGATAAGGGAAGTGAAAAGGCTTTCAACAATACCGGAAAATTGAAGAAATCTGACACGTAAAGTTCAGCCCATTCTCCTTCTAAGACCCATTTTCACAAGATTTAAAGAACATTATGACGAAAGAAGGATTTGCCCACCAATAAGATTTTTCCTACTTTTGTACTATGTAGTAGGGGTCTCGATTAAGAAGGTAGAGTTGAATGTGTAAGCGGGCCGGATAGCTCAGTCGGTAGAGCATTCGCACGGTTTGCGTAGGTCCCGGGTTCGAGTCCCGGTCTGGCTGCATGTTTTTCTCACCTTGGTCACATTGGCGCCCAACGTAAATGACCCACGAGAGCTACAGTGATAGATACTCCAGGTTCGTTCCACAAACGAACTCTGTTCCCAGGAAATTCGAGACGAATTCCAATTGTGTGGGGGAGTATGTAGTAGGGGTGTCGATTAAGAAGGTAGAGTTGAATGTGTAAGCGGGCCGGATAGCTCAGTCGGTAGAGCATTCGCACGGTTTGCGTAGGTCCCGGGTTCGAGTCCCGGTCTGGCTGCATGTTTTTCTCACCTTGGTTACACTACATTCAGTGTACTCCTGTCCAGTCAAAATGATTTTGTTCAATACACTCGCTTTTTTCTACTTTAATAATAACTGTTTTTTGTCTATACTGTGTTTTATCCTGTCACTAGTGTCATTTTGGGACCGATAACTATGTGCCGTATAACATGTGTGTTATACGGCACTAACCATATATCACATGCACGTGACGAATCATGACGTCATAAGAACGACATGACGTCATGTTTACATCATTCTCTACTTATTCTGTCCTTTTTTCTCGTGTTTCATTTACATCTTGTTTGTTTGAAAGAATACATTAAGGATAAATAGAATAGAAAGTTGGTGTCTTTGAATTGGAAAAGTAATCGGGCTCGGCATCGGAATATTATCCGTTTCGCCTTCGGCTCACCGGATAATATTCCTAAGCCTTGCCCGATAACATTTCCGATTCACGACACCAACCATCTATTCTCTATATACTAGTCATATAGGCACATGAAAGGATATGATTACAAATCAATTGCTGAAAAAGAATATATGGAGTTCTTTTATTATGTTCATAAAAGTCTTGATACTTAATGTGTGAATGCTGTGAGATCCTATTTAAAAAGCTCCTTTAACGGCCGATACAAGGAGATTAATGCTAGTTGATCCACTTATTTTTTAACCGACCAATCAGAATTCGGTATTTTGAATATGTAAACAAACAGGTTGTTGATAAACATGATTGAATTGGAGACAACTATATTTCAAGCATAAAATAACTTATTTTGAATGAGTCTTTTCATAATGGTCTCAATGCATTCCTTAACTAATTCTCATTACTTTTAGGAACATAATAAAAGAACGCCATATATTTTTTAGTAACTTATTTGTAATCCTCTCCTTTGATGTGCCTTTAATATAAGTTATTTTGTGCTTGAAATATAGTTGTCTCCAAATCAATCATGTTTATCAACACTTTGTCTGTTTACATATTCAAAATAACGAATTCTGATTGGTCGGTTAAAAAAATATGTATCACGTGACCAGATCAGATGGCGGCATCCATATTATCTCAGAGGCGTTTTCATTGAATAAACCCGATGTGTTCAGACAATCTGAACACATCGGGTTTATTCAATGAAAAAACCTCTGGAATTATATGGATGACGCCATATTGTTTCCGCGGAATGACGTCACTTCACTTTCGTTTTCAAAAATAGATCTTAAATGTGAAATCTTAACAGTCGTTTAATTTGATCAAGGAATCAACTATATATATATATATATGTCACAACTTATAAACTGTCACAATTTATGATTTTGCAATTTCGTATGAGTTACCGATAATTTTTTTTAAAAAGAATGTCCAACACTTCCATATCATTAACTACTTTACGTGCACGCTTAGAAAAAGGTGTTATACGCCGAGGCCGATTTACCCAAAAAATTGTAACCCTACACTTATATCCGGGTTGTATTTCGGCAGCTCACGGAAATACCCGAGTAGTTCCGATTGGTGTTAAGATTGAAGAAAAGCTATGTACATCAGAGATAGAGAGGAATAAAGAGCACTCAAGGGAGATCACGCATGAATTGCGAGAGTTATTTATAGCTTTCGGTCTGCGACTGTGACGCGTTTCTTCGTGATTTATGGCTCCCTGGGCAAATTTCGAGATTGCAAAATTTGTCACCAGTCTGTATTCATCCATGGACTTTAAGCCCAGCTCCGCCTAGAAACCTAGACTGGGAACCGGTCTCTCGTCTATCGACATCGTATCTAATCGGCAATCTCCGGCACAAACTGGTAGATATACCTCGTAGGTAGTTCCAATCGGAACTACTCGGGTATTTCCGTGAGCTGTGAAATGCACCTCGGATATAAGTGTAGGGTTATAATTTTTCGGGTAAATCGGCCCCGGCGTTTAACACATTTTCTAAGCATGCACATTAAGTAGTTCAATATGTATGGAAGTGTTGGACATCCTTTTAAATCATTTTCTATCGGCAACTCATACGAGATGTCGAAGTTATAAGTTGTGACATATACAATTGTTTCCTTAATCAAATTAAACGATTTTTTTTAAATCACATTTCAGATCTATTTTTGAAAACGAAAGTGAAGTGACGTCATTCCGCGGTAAACAATATGGCGTCATCCCCTTTATTTCAGAGGTGTTTTCATTGGATAAACCCGATGTGTTCAGATTGAGTCCATCAATACACCAGGATCCTGGGGGAAATTCGGCTATTTTCCGTCGGATAAGACTTTTGATTACAACATTACAAGTGGGGACTACGAATTTATGTAAATACGAATAAGTGACTTAGATGTCCCTGCTTATAACGCAGTCCACGCTGAGTAGTCCAATGTACAGTGATGTCTCGTTAATCCGAACACGGCCGTTCCCAACAAAATGTCCGGATTACCGAATCATCCGGACTATTGAAGCAGAGCATGTTCTTATACACACTGAGACATAAACGGTCTGTATGCACGTGTATACTATAACCCTTTAGCAAACGCCAAATTGTCGACCGTCCCAAATTGAAAGAGTTTGCATACGACATTTCAAAACGTGATGAAATTCAAAAATGACAGAAAATATTGTGGGAAAAGGAGAAATTGCTCGTCACGAGCAATTTCTCCTTCACCCACAATGTTTTCAAAAGTCGTCTGCAACAAACCGGTCAAATAATTCCGTTCCCTCACAATTTCGTTCGGATTGCGAGACATCCGGATAACCGGGTCCGGATAAACGAGGCTTCTTTGTATATGGAAGTGTTGATCATCATTTAGAACCTTTATTTTTAGTCGTTAACCCAGACGTAGTGATGAAATAATTTTTGTGATATTTTTTGTTTGTTTTCTTAATCCAATTAAGTGTCCGTTTAGAAAATTGCGATTGACAGTTACATTTGAAAAACGAAAGTACATCGAAAGTTGTCTAGCAAGAAGCAATATGGCGGCTTCCATGTTATGTCAGAGGCGTTTTCATTGGATGAGGCGGCTTCAATTTTATGTCAGAGGCGTTTTCATTGGATAAACCCGATGAGTTCACATTGGTATTTTCCCTGTAAAACGGGATAGTTTGTAAAATCATTGAAATAACCGATATTCTTTCGTTAAACACCATTTAATCCATTTAACAAACAATAGTGACATTTGACAAGTATGTTGCAGACGACTCTTAAAACAATGTGGGAAAAGGAGACATTGCTCTAAACGAGCAATATCTCCTTTTCCCACAATGTTTTCTAACCTACCAGAAGATTTATTTTTTCAATTCCATCACATTTTGAAATGTCATCAGCAAACTCTTTTAATTTGGGACAGTCTAAAATTTGGCGTTTGGTAAAGGGTTAAACGGGATAGGTTTGTAAAATCATTGAAATAATCCATATTTTTTCGTTTAACACCATTTAACGTCTTTAACAGCCTTGTTATCTCACAATAAAGTGTAATCTGGTTCAATATAAATCATTGAAATAAACCCTATTCTTTCGTGTAAACCCATTACCAAACAAAAACGACATTTGACAAGTTTGTTGCAGACGACTCTAGAAAACAACGCATGCAATTTCTCCTCTTCTCACAGTGTTTTCTGACCTACCAGAAGATTATTTTTCAATTCCATCACATTTTGAAATGTCGTCTGCAATCTCTTTCAATTTAGGACGGTCGAAAATTGGCATCTGGTAAAGGGTTAACGTCTTCCAGCATTGTTAATTCCCTATAAAATGTAATCAGGTTCAATAATGACGACGGGTCGATATTAAAACAAGTTCCTTAGAACTACAGAAACTTGAATTAATCCATTTATACCAACTTTAATTATGCCATAAGATCGTAAACACAACTGATGCGAAAATTTCTTCTGAATGTGTAGACACAATTTCATTTTTGACATCAGCTTATCCCGTATATAGAAAACGCTTTGAACTTAAAAGAACTTAAGAAAAAAATATCGGACACAGTGGGATTTCAACTTTTTCAAACAGATTTACTTCTACAAAAGACCTTTATTAAGATCTTTGCTTCTACTCATAAAATGAAAAAAATAATTACTAAATTAACATCAAAGGCCTGAAAGGCCAGACTGCGTCGCAGTGGAATTGTATTCCTTAGTCTGAAGGACTGTTTGTGTGTTTGAATTTAAAAAATATCTAGAAGATAAAATGCAGATAAACCATACAACTCTGTTGTATATCTTATTTATTAAAGAAAGAACAACTGTAAATATAAACAATGTGCAAATGCTTTTAAATGTATTCTATGAAAAACGTATGACAATCTGATAAAAGTTGGTAAAGATTTCAAGAACATAATTCAACTCTTTACGTCCATCCCCATCTCTTGCATGTGAATCAAAAATGAAAAAAAATCCAAATGATAACAAATTGCTTTTGCATTTCCCTTACATATAAATATGCTGTACTGAAATTCTTCTTGATTGGCAGGCAATCCAACTCCTATAGCCATCTCAAGTTTAACAAGGGGGTAATTGTCTGTGTAATTCGGGTTCATTGCACCACTGTACGTTTTCTTTACTTTGCATACAAAATACTCACTAGACAAACAAATGTAGGGAGGCAAGTCATGTACTTCAAGAAACTCAACTGAATTGTTGTTATATTTTCTTATATCAATATACAAATCATCTCCTGCAATCAAAACTTGATCCAAATCATAATTCCTCCAAGAAAAAGTATGGTACACACTGCTTACCTCTTGACAACACACTAAACATCTCATTACCCTGGTGGATGTTTCCCTAAATAGGAAATTCATTCAACATTTTGTTAATCTGACTTTCTGGCCCAGGATTCGTTTCGACATCACCACATATCATCAAAAGTAACATAATAAGTAAGAGGTTTCTGTTAGCATGACAGACCATAAATAGCACTAAGATAAAATTTGGTTTACAGTCTGTGTCCTTATCTTCATCAAGTTTACCGGCTTGCAGTCGTAAACAAAAACATCCTATCCTCAACATCCACTGATTAACATTAATCCCCATTTCTTCACATAATATTGCCATGCAACTCAAAACAGTATCTCCCTTCATTTTCAAAAGATGAACAAATCGGAAAGGTTAGTGAATCCACTGTACACGAAGTCGAACTTTTTCAAGCATAACTTAGCACAAGATAGCCGGAAATTCGAAATCTTGAACAATGCCGCTCAGCATGCGCAAACACTAAACGCCCCGGCAAGTGAATAGATAAAACAACATGTCTCTGGATGTAAACATTGAACGTTTGGAAGCGATCATGTAATTTTCCAGACATGAAACCGTATCTCAACTCTAGGACCAAATAGTTGTATCGACTCTAGTATGTTCTCCAGAAATAAAAATAATATACTCCAAGATAACTCCAGACAGTGTGCAGTGCTCACAATTACTTATTACAACGTAAATTCCCCGCAAAAAGGCCCCGACAGGAGTATATACATGTATATGTAAAGCGAGTGTGTTTGGCCCCGGCAAGAGTATATATAAAGCGAGTGTGTATTGAAGGCAAAATAAGTCCACAGCAATTATGTACACATGGAACGTTCGAACTTAATCTTCAAGCGATCAAACCATGGATCATATGATTTTTCCTGACAAGGCAACCCAATGCTAGAATCAAATATTTGTACCCCATTCCATCGAGAATACCTAAAAAGAATAAACAAACGTTTGAATTCGCCTCTGCGGTTCAACGTGGAAAGTAGTTCTTTGGTATACATGCGCGAGCGCAGGAGTATTCTCCCGCCAAAATTCGCGGAGAACTACTTGATTTTTCCCGCCGAAATTCGCGTAGGGTTAGTTTTATCTGAGTGATCAGCCCCCGAAGGACAAAGAACGATTCAGATCGATGACTATAAGCAGTCGCGCATACGCGACGCTTAAAAATACTAGATTTTTGATAGCTTTCCTACCCATTAAAAACTAAAAACAAAAGAAATTGGTAAGGAATGAAACACTTGTATTGCAGATATTGCAAACAATTTAAGCGTTTTTTCTTAAACAACGATCTAAACTTAGATTTAAAGGTGGTATTTCTAGACACCATCGTCACGTGGGTTTTAGGAAGTGCTTAACAGCGCTTATCATGTGACGTTAGCAAAGTGCACGAGAATGAATGCGTTTATTTATATACCGACTTTCCTATAGAAATATTGACAGGTGCAAAGGCTCACGTCACATTGTTTTTTTTATTATGGGTGTTACATCACATCAACATTATTTCAGTTATGTAGCGATGCCCGACTATCAATGATGGAGGAAGACCCCACACTTGAACCATCACATTGTTTAACAACAACGTTATGTCCATGCATGCTTATTGGAACGTCGCTATTTCTGTACACAATTTTGCTCAATTCTATTGTAAGGAAAACAGCTCAAAGACATCTGTCTAGGTGTATGGCATTCAAAGCCGTGTCATTTTAAAGGTTGTCAGTCATTTAACGACTTTCCTGGGATTCTTCAGTATTAGGTTTAGGCTTTTAAGTGTCTTGCCAAAGAATACTCTTACGAAATAAGAGACACCATTGTGTTTCGAACCTGGGACACCTGGGTTCTAAGACCGCCATATTAACCTCTGGGCCAGCCATATACCCCCAACCCCGCAAAAAAAAAAACAACCTTAGCGGCGCCGTTGTAGGTACGAACCACTGAGCTGTAAGGACAAACTTTTTTCTTTACTGATTAACATATAATGACTTGATAATTAAACATTTGTAACTATCAACGTTCGGACGAAAAAATTCATTTCCACCAATGAGAATCGAACTCGCAACACATGCTTTACCAGCGGATTTCTAAACTACTGAGCTAATCTGACAGATGGTAATCTTTTCACTGATTAAACATTGAAGTTCAAGCGATGGCAAATACGCACATACTGGCTTTCCTGGGATTTAGTTTAAACTTCTTTATTTTAAATCATCGATTGTGAAACAAGTTCTTACAGCTCAGATTGATCATACTCGATCCTGAATACATAACCAGTACTCGCGCCAAATGTGGATTAATGAAAGCTCGCGAGGCAGATCCGTTACTCACGGAATTCGAACTCACGACCCTCGTGTACCCATGGAACACTGTTCTCTAGACCATGGAGGTTGCGGGACCTTGATAAGAGGTCGCAAGGCAGATCCGTTACTCGCAAGATTCGAACCCACGACCTTCGTGTACCCATGGAACACTGTTCCCAACCTCTCGACCATGGAGGCTGCGGATCCTCGATAAGAGGTCACAAGGCGGAACCGCTCCTCACGGGATTCGAGCCCACGATCCTCGTGTACCCATGGAACACTGTTCTCTTGACCATGGAGCTGCGGGACCTCGATAAGAGGTCGCAAGGTGGAACCAGCTCCTCACGGGATTCGAGCCCGCGATCCTCGTGTACCCACGGAACACTGTTCTCTTGACCATGGAGCTGCGGGACCTTGATAAGAGGTCGCAAGGTGGAACCCGATTCCTCACAGGATTCGAACCCTCGGCTGTCGTGTCCGGAGGTCGACGCTCTACCCCTGGGCCAATGTCTTTCCGATATCTAGGCTAGGCTTTGGAATTAAAGTATCTTACAAAAGGACACACCCTCGAAATCGGCGGAGCTACTTGGGTTCGAACCCGTGGCAACCGGTTTACAAGTTTACCACATTAACCATTGGGCCAAAAGTAACCATCGCAAAGACATACGTTTTAACACATTACCAAACAGTAACAACATTTGACCAGTTTGTAGCAGACGCCTCTGGAAAACATTGTGGGAAATTGCTCTAAACGAGCAATTTCACCTTTTCCCACAATGTTGTCTGCCCTATCAGAAGATAATTTCATAATTTCATTACATTTTGAAATGTTGCCTTATTAAATTCACTCTCAATAAATACCTCTTGATTACCAAATCAGCGTCAATTTCAGGGCTAGTCCCGGCAATTTTCCAATCTAAATTGAGACCGCACCTCGGTTATCTAAGTCGGTTTTCCTTAAAGCCCGGTGACATATCATGGGGGTTTAAAGGGCGTAATTTAAGAGATACTTACGAAACAAAAGGTGTAAAAGACAATCCAGAACTTAATGCTTCGGTAACAAGATCATGGACGATAAGTAGTCCCGATGGAATACCGCGCCGTGATTTGTGACGCGCGGAGGAATACACTACCCCACGATATACGGCGTAGGAATACAACGGTTAACCTTTCATATTGTCACCAAATGACAGGGTCTCTCCCTTTTTTCCATATTTGGCATCGGCTATACGTGCATTACAAGGCAACACGCGGTATTTGGGTAAGACTACACCAAAACAATTGAAATATTTGAATACAAATTGATATACTTAAAAAAATGTCATGACAAACAAATTGTCGTATGAAAATCGTCTGCTGCAAATGCGTCGAAACTTGTTCTCATTGATAGTAAATAGGTCTTTGGTCAAGTGACAATTCTGTTTTATAATGTTACCCTTATGAAAGCTCAAATCTATAATCCGTTACCAAACAATAACGACATTTAATCACATTGTTGCAGACGACCGTCGAAAACATTGTGGGAAAAGGAGAAATTGCTCGTAAAGAGCATTTTTTCCCTTTTTCCACAATGATTTTTGGCCTATCGGAATATAATTTTCCAAATTCATCACATTTTGAAATATCGTCTGCTAACTCTTTCAATTTGGTACAGACGAACATTTGGGCTGTGGTAAAGGGTTCAAGTTTATTAATCCCAATTCACAAATGTCTGAGAGAGTCCCTGCATCATCTTCTGTATGTTTAAAATGATAGCAATGTCATTATTTTAGGACCAGAAAGTTGAATACTTAATAATACCTACATTTTTTTGTAGATAACGCTTATACAATAATCTTCATTGTGTTAAACAGTATTTGAAGAAGCAAGTATTCCATGTTGCCAGTTATCTTAAATCCAAATCTAAAATTGTTAAAAAAAGGATCATTGAATTCAATTGAATCCAATCAACAAAGTAACCGACCGTCGAAGCCTACTATTGTGTTTACTGGTTTCCTACACAACAAAAATTTTAAGAAACATCTGTGAAATAAGTAAATTTCCTTTACCCACTTTAAAGGCACATGAAAGGATATGAGTACAAATGAATAATGAAAACTTATATGGAGGTCTTTAATAATGATAACAAAAGTCATTAAAATTAATTAATGAATACATTGAGACCCTATTAAATAAACTCCTTTAGCATAAATTATTTTCTGCGAATGTAAATGTCTCCAATTCATTAATGTTTACCAACACTCTGTTTGTTTACATACAAGATAACGAATTCTGATTGGTCAATTAAAAAATGTGGGTGTCACGTGAACAAGTCAGAGGTGAAAAAATCAGGCAATCTGAATTATAAAACTGGCTAATCTTGGTTATTTTTCGTTGGCTTTTATGTTTAAGTTGTGTTGATTGGGTTTTCTTATATGATAACTATTTGAACATGACCAAATGTCTATAATGTAATATAGTTTGATACAGCATTAATCTCCTTTCATGAACCTTTAACATTTGAAAAAACCTCCGTGATAAAAATACTCGTGTCGAGATAGATTATTCTTTCTTTCAGGGTATTTTTGAATCTCTTAACCCTTACAATGCTGGAACCGACATGCTTATGCAAACAGGTTTGATCCAAGCCAGCCGCTTAGTAAATTGGCGCCTGTCATGTGATCGTACCTGTTTGTTTCTCTGCGTATCTTTCCTCATCAAGATATTAAAGGTTTTGGAAAGCAGACGACACAAAAGTCAATTTTTAAAAAATTGCCTAGCATTATAAGGGTTAAATCTCGTCTAGAATGAATTGAGAAATATGTCAGCATTTAACATATAAAACATACTAACAACATTATGGACGAAGAAACCAACCAATGAACAATTATATAAATAAACGAATGGCGATTGAATGAATAAATAATTTGCTTCAATGAATGCATGAATAGTGTGTGAGCAAATCAAGGAACAAATAAAAAATGAATGGATGAATAAACAGCGAACGAATAAGTGAACACACGGATGGAAATAAACGAACGACTTAATAAATGACGGAAAGAATTGATTAATGAAAAAATAAATGAATGAACGAACGAACGAACAAACGAAGGGATAAATAAATAAATAGACGAATTGATGGATGGATGAACGACTAAATGAATGACGGAAAGAATGGATAATTTATGAAGGGATAGATTAATTAATGACGAATCATTGGATCAACGAATGAATGAACGAATGAACGAATAAACAAACGACTGAACGAACTACTGAATGTACGAATGAATGGATGAATAAACATATTGCGTGTGATAATGTTACCTTCACGAAAGCTCAAGCCTTACCATTTTATACTAATAAGAGAGTTACTTGGTTCTTTGTGAGGGTAATTCGACACAAAATAATAATAACCAACCAAAAGGCGCCATTTAATGTCATGTGGTGGCATTCAGAATGTCAAGTGACGAATTAATGAGCCACACCACACATAATTGGACGTCGGTAATTCAATTCACCAATTCTTAAGGTAAAATATCCATAATCCGCCGTTTTGAAACATTTTCTTTCGTCGAATTACCTCGGTCGTTCTCGACATACACCGGTCGGGGCCGGAACTATTTGGTTTAATACGAATAGTTCCGGCTCAGACCGATGTATACCGAGAACGACCGAAGTAATCCGACGAAAGAAATTTGTTTCAAAATGGCGGATAATAGGTAGTCTACCTTAATCAAATATGAGTTAAGTTCATGAACAATGACTTGTTTGGTTGGCTGATTTTCATGAGTTAAAGGTTCCCTAAAAGAACATATGTTTTGCCGGGACTACTTTTCCTATTCGTGCACAATATCGAGTCGTTGAGATTCTTTCTCTATAGTTTGCAGTCATTAAATGCCTGGATTTCATCTTCTATTACAATAGCGCATATTTCTCTCATATCGGATTTGCCTGACCGAATGCAATTACTAGTGTATTGTATTTGTTAAAGGGACTCACCCAGAGATTCATGGTCTAAAAGTAATGCTTTGTTTAATCCTTAAATTTGTTATTCTGACTTTTCTTCACTACCCAGGCCGTACCTTAAAGTAATGCTCGTTAAAAATTTGATACTAACAATCATTATCAATAAGCAAAAAAAAAACAATTTCCATCTTTTAACTCCTAAGCCAATTAGTTCGTTAAATAATGTTGGGTAAGCATTCGTGCCTGTCAGCGCTTCTATACGAAAGCTGGGTTAAAAATAAACGCAGGAGTTCCTTCTTCGTAGGCATCTTGCTAAATTCAAGTGACAATAGCGGCTAAATGTTTCTGAAGACCCGCGTAACGATGGTTTCTAAAAATAGCACACCGTGTTCTAAGTTAAGCTTGTTATTTCACGAAATAAACCCGTTTAAACAGTTTGCAACATCTGCAAAACAAATGTACTTTATATCTTCTGGACGGCATAAAACGGGTTGGGAAAGCTGCCAATAATATATTTTTATCTTACTTTAGAAATGTATGTTATCATTTTATCGGTAGAAGACTATTCGTTTTAAAAGTTTAAAATCTTCTCAATTTGTGAGATAGTCCTTTTAAAGTTGCATATGATGTGATGCAATACGTGTATAATGGCAATCGGAACTACTCGGGTATTTCCGTGAGCTGTGAAATACCCCTCGGAAATAAGTGTAGGGTTAAAAATTTTCGGGTAAATCGGACCCATTAAAATGGCGAAATGATAAGTAATGACATATTAAGTTGTGTCCTTAATCAAATTAAACGACTTTTTAAATTCAAGATCTATTTTGAAAACGAAAGTAAAGTGACGTCATTCTCGCGGGAAAAATATGGCGTCATCCCTTTTACTTCAGAGGTGTTTTCATTGGATAAACCCGATGTGTTCAGATTGGTATAATGGGCCACATGAATTATTTACTGTATATGCCTGTTTTCAATTATTTCAAATATTGTGTTATATTGTACTGTTTGCAGTTTCCAAAGCACTTAATTAACCCTTTCCCAAACAATAACGATAGTGGACCACTTTGTTGCAGACGACTTTAGAAAACATTTGTTGGAAAAGGAGAAATTGCTCGTAACGCCATATCAGAAATTCTTTTGTCCAATTTCATCACATTTTAAAATATCGTCTGCAAACTCTCGGTAAATCTCGGTATACATCGATCGGGACCGTAATTATTTTGTTTAAAGAATGAGTTTCAAAATGGTTAATTATCGGGTTTTTTTTACCTCAATTCAATACAGATTATTTATTAAACATCATGTATCTATTTCAAATTATTTATATACTATTATTAACACATTACAAATTATCTAAATACTACCATTCATTCATTACACCGTATTATTTATTTCACATCAACTCAATTGTTAAGTTTGTAAACAATTAAGTATACGTTTATCAACATCGTCATAATGCGCGCTAAATGGACTTAGCCGTCGATGTACACCTGTTATAATATTCTTAAACGCCGCTCCTTTTATCTCTGTAAATAATGTCATTTTTTTCAGTATTTTCAGCGCTTTTATTTATTACAAGATTGAGCTGCTTATTAATCTTTTCTTGGTCTGATCGAAGGGACATTCGAATTCTTAAAATATAATTTTAGTAACGTGCGATAGTGCAATAATGCACTCCTTATTTCTTTTTAATCTCAAATTGATTTTAACCTTGCATTATAAAAGAATTAAACTCTTACAATTCAAAATTGAATGGCCATATGCATATATTCTGGTGTTTTAAGGCTATATATATGTTTTTATATGTATAGGAATGTATATTTATATGGATGAGACCTTAATAAAGATTATACATTATTCGTTATAATTCCGAGTGGGGTTTTGAAAGAGAGCGGCACAATCATTGAAGTGGTGTTTGATTGCTTGGTGCATCCGTTAAATATACCCACGAGCAAAGTTTCACTGTACCTGGTGATAAAAAATGTTTTAAAGAAATTAACTGTCAGTTCTACAAAGTTGTAAAACAGAATTTCATCACAGAACCGAGTTAGTTTGTTTTCGATTTTTGTTAGAGTGTTTGATTCTAGTGTTTGATTCTAGTGTTTGATTCTTGTTTGATTCTAGTGTTTGATTCTAGTGTTTGATTCTAGCGTTTGATTCTAGCGTTTGATTCTAGCGTTTGATTCTAGCGTTTGATTCTAGCGTTTGATTCTAGTGTTTGATTCTTGTTTGAGCGTTTGATTCTAGTGTTTGATTCTTGTTTGATTCTAGCGTTTGATTCTAGCGTTTGATTCTAGCGTTTGATTCTAGCGTTTGATTCTAGCGTTTGATTCTAACGTTTGATTCTAGCGTTTGATTCTAGCGTTTGATTCTAGCGTTTGATTCTAGCGTTTGATTCTAGCGTTTGATTCTAGCGTTTGATTCTAACGTTTGATTCTAGCGTTTGATTCTAGCGTTTGATTCTAGCGTTTGATTCTAGCGTTTGAAGCGTTTGATTCTAGCGTTTGATTCTAGCGTTTGATTCTAGCGTTTGATTCTAGCGTTTGATTCTAGCGTTTGATTCTAGCGTTTGATTCTAGCGTTTGATTCTAGTGTTTGATTCTAGTGTTTGATTCTTGTTTGATTCTAGCGTTTGATTCTAGCGTTTGATTCTAGCGTTTGATTCTAGCGTTTGATTCTAGCGTTTGATTCTAACGTTTGATTCTAGCGTTTGATTCTAGCGTTTGATTCTAGCGTTTGATTCTAGCGTTTGATTCTAGCGTTTGATTCTAGCGTTTGATTCTAGCAGTTGATTCTAGCAGTTGATTCTAGTGTTTGATTCTAGTGTTTGATTGGTTAAGTTTAAACTTATTTATTTTACCTCGAATCGAGATCTTACAACATTAATTAATCACTCTCGATTCCGTTCCATTCCGCTCTTTTGATTTGTTAACATCCAATTTGGAGAACAATTTTTGAAAGCAATTAGCTGATATCGGTCCTTGGTAACGTTTTACTAAACATTCTTTGCTAAAAATGTGCGTAAGTTCAAATCAAAATTCCCTCCTATTCTTATTGGGCTAAGCGATAATGCATAGTAACACATCATTGGAATCGCCTCTCCGAGACGCTTCCAATGAAGTGTCACATGCCAATATTGTATTTTCATTTAAAGGCACATAAAAGGAGATAAGTACAAATAAATTACTGAAAGAATATATGGAGTTCTTTTATTATGTTCATAAAAGTCATGAGAATTAATTAAAAATGCATTTAGACCCTGTTAAAAAGATTCCTTTAACATAAGTTATTTTGTGCTTGAAATATAGTTGTCTCCAATCCATTCATGTTTATCAACAAGCTGTTTGTTTACATATTCAAAATAACGAATTCTGATTGGTCGGTTCAAATATTTGTGTATCAACTGTCAAGGTCATAGGTGAAGAATGAGGTAAGCTGAGTAATTAATCTTGCTTATCTGAGTTATTTCTGGTAGACTTTCACGTTCAAGTTTTGCTGATGGTTTTTTTTATGATAACTAACTCAATCTGATCAAAAGTTTACCAAATATAATAGTTTGATATAGCATTAATCTCCTTTTATGTGCCTTTAAGCTACTATTCATGTTTATCATTTTCAAATATTTTCCTTATTAAGTATTTTAGTAAAACGGTACCCTTGTGAACATTTGGCCGGTTGTAAGCAAAAATCACTATTTTTTGTTTAAATTTACCCTTTCCGAAAATCAGACTTGACATTGAAGATGGTTCCACTGTAATATGGGAGTATCTTTGCTCGTAAAATTGTAACAAAATACAAACAACATTTTCCCTGTTGACAGATTGGAATTTAAACCTGTTATTCTAACAATCTCTATTTCGATTTATTGTAATAAAGCTTTACAAGGTTTGTTTTGAACAACGTTGGGTCCTGGGTTGATTTATCTTTTTTTGACTTAAGGTCGTCCACCCCTGATGGAAAACTTGTTTTTGCTTTCGTTAAAAAATAGCTTAAAATGTAACAACGAAATTATTCATCTTGTCAAGGACATTTCAAAGGCATTTATTTACCTGACAACTTTTTCCAAATTTACCTGATTTTGAATTCATATTCGCAAAATGAACATCAATAATTCTGTTTTTTAATCCATAGTGATTACCTCCCCTTTATTATCATTTTTTTTAATTCAAATAACATAAATGAAAGGTGGCACTTAAAATTTCTATGCGTAAACACTTGTTATGATATATACCTTGACTTTTATAACGACATTTGCTCTAATAAATCTTTCACTTTTTTTTTCTGACTCTTTCTGAATTTTCTCCATCAGTGCTGAAATACCATTATTTTTCCAACGACGAATTCTGATTGGTCAGTTCGAAACTTTGTGTATCACGTGAACTGGTCAGAGGTGAAGAATCAGGCAATCTGAATTATTTAACTGGCTGATCTGGGTTATTTCTCGTTGGCTTTTACATTTACAATGTGCTGATGTGTTTTTTGGCGATTACTATTTAAATATGACCAAATGTTCACCAAAATATATAGTTTGATTACAGCATGAGACTCTATTCACGAGCTTTGAAATATGTTTATGTTTGCATGACGTAATATGCTTGTTTGCATGACGTAATATGCTTGTTTGCATGACGTAATATGCTTGTTTGCATGACGTAATATGCTTGTTCGGATGAATCAGAATGATTCAATTACATTCCTTTGGGCTCATGGGACCTGCTTTTTAATGTTTGTACATGTCATTTCGTCAACGCAAATCTTTTTGTATGGTGTATTAATGCCGTATCAACAGTTTTCAGTTATTTAACAGCTTTCCTAGATACACCAATACTATGCTAGGGCTCTGAAGTGACTTGCCCAAGGTCACTCCCACGAAACCAGATGTGTTGGTGGGGCTCGAACCCGGGTCCCAACGCAAATTTTCTGCTAGAGGATCAAACTGTTAACTCTTTACACCTGCAGACGACATTTGCTTTGCTTGAAGCAGGAAACGTTAAAAAAGCTTTGTGAAAATGTGAAAAACCTTTCAGTTGTGCTGTTATGATATGTGAATAGATTGAAAAAGGATTGTGGAAAAAAGAGAAATTGCTTGTGAGAAGCCATATCTCATTTTGCCATAATGCTTTTTAAAGGCCGCCTGCTGCAAGACGTTAAATATGGTGTTAGGTGGTATTGCATTAAACGCGGTTTTCAACAAATATTTTGTTAAATCACTGTTACTTACGCGTTAGTTTTCTGTATTTCTATAAATGTATTTCAGTCTTTCTATCTTTATTGGTTTTACATCGAATCAACAGTATTTCATTTACGTTGCGATGCCCGCCTCTTTATAATGAAGGAAGACCCCAAACATAACTGCCCATAAACACTTGTCAAGCCGGGTAAAACCATCGGCACTCTGTCATAGAGGACGAGTTCCAATTTCTACTTATGTGTCCATTATATGCAGAGATTAGACATAGCTATTTCAAAAGATATTTTTATATCAGACCAAATATGTACAAATTCATAAAACTTTTAAATGTCAATAATAAACAAATTCTTATCAATTTGGCAAAGTTTATAAAGGAAGCATTTTCATAAATAGCTAGTAGTATGCACAACATTGAGGCATCAACAATACAGTTGTTAAATGTTTGTCGCACTATGCGGACTTACTCTTCCAGTAGCCAGTTAAGAAGTAAATACAGAATAACAAATTAGTTTTTTGATAGTTCAAAAGTGAATACGACGAAAAATACTTTTTATGAGATTACATATATCATTGATCAGTTGTATTTATTTTTGTGACAAGAAACTGTATAGTTTACGTCTCGAATACAATATTGTCATTGTCTGTAAGTCGGTCAGTTAGCCCTTTCCCAAACACCAAATTTTTGACTGTCCCAAATTGAAAGAGGTTGCAGACGACATTTCAAAATGTGATGAAATTGGAAAAGGATCTTCTGATAGGGCAGAGAACATTGTAGAAAAAAAGAAATAAAGAAAAAGAAAATTTTTTCCTTTGCCCACAATGTTTTCAAGAGTCATCTGCAACAAAGTGGTTAAATTTCGTTATTGTTTGGTAATGGGTTAGGAGTCTGCCTCTCACGAAGATCCAAAAGCAATCACCAGGATGGCGACAACACTAACTTATAGATATATGTAGCTTACTAAATTTAAAAATACGCCATGTCGATTGTAAATGTAATGCATAGAATCAATCGGAACTACTCGGGTATTATCGTGAGCTGCGAAATACACCTCGGATATAAGTGTAGGGTTACAATTTTTCGGGTAAATCGGCATCCGGCAGTTAACGCATTTTCTAAGCGTGCACGTAAAGTAGTTCAATGTGTATGGAAGTGTTGGACATCCTTTTAAATCACGTTTTATCAGTAACTCACACCAAATGGCAAAATTGTAGTTGTGACATGTATGGTTGTTTCCTCAATCAAATTTAACGACATTTTAGATTTCACATTTAAGATCTATTTTTAAAAACGAAAGTAAAGTGACGTCATTCTCGCGGGAAACAATATGGCGTGATCCCTATTATTTCAGAGGTGTTTTCATTGGATAAACCCGATGTGTTCAGATTGGCATAGAATGTGAGAGACGACTCAGAAATTACTTCCGGATGTCGTTCAACAGAAAAAAGTAGTTTATGAAATAAAAATGTTAATTTGTGTGTTAACTATTTGCTGTTAGTATACAAGAGGTGGCCTTTTTGACTATTTTTGATCGTGTGTGGATGTTTGCTATGTTTTAAACCTTCTTTTTTATATAAGAACTACTTCCGCGGAAGGCGAAGCAATAAAAAGACGCCCCTTCGCAGCAGACCCAAGCATTTTTGTAATTCGATTTTTGAGGATGGTAAGAGGAGATTGCCGATAGCGAAAAAAGGAGTTGATCTTCGGCATTGTGTTCGTGAAATTCTGATAGGGTACGGAGTGTGGAATAGTGAAACAATGAAGATTAACTCTGAATCTTGTCATGGAAGGTACTGTAAAGGGGCAAAAATGGATGTTTTATATAGAACAAAGGGCAAAATCTGCCGGTATACCTTCAGAAAGGAATCTAAGTTTGTTCTCGGAAATTGAAAAAGTTTTACGGAAGTTTGGTGATTCAATACAGCGTGTGTAATTCGGAGAGACTTCACCTAGACTAGTCTTTACGGCCTGTTGATAAATGTTTTTTGATTTTTGTTGTTTCTGAAACAACCGACGGAATTTCTACCGTCGGACACATAAACGGGTGTTTTGAAAGGTTAAAGCTATGAACAACAAGCTCAACTAGGCCCTGCTTGGACCAGCGGTAAAGGTGCCAGTGTTAGATCCCGGATTCAAAGGTAAAAGAAGGTAAAGTTAGTGTTTATGATACCATATCTATACCAGGTAGTCATATTCAGGCGAGTTTTACAATTACCTCCCTGATCACTGGGTAATAAACCGGCCGTTTACAAATGGTGCAAATGCAGCAACGGCACATTGGTTTATTCCCTCACAGGTACCCATTTATACACCTGGGTGGAGAAGAGCAACGTGGGATGCATTTTTTGCTAAGAAAAAAATTCCGATGATCTGGCCGGGATTCGAACCCGGGACCCGCCGATCCCGAAGCCGAAGCCCTACCACTGGACAACGGTTCGAACCTAACCTGTACCACCGCTTTCGTTTTAGTGGCCCAATCCGAGAACTGGTTAATCTGGGAAAGCTATAACACAGCTGAAGACTTGTTGACTTGACGGTTTCACTAGACAAGCCAAATCAGTTGTCTTTAGCAAGTTATTCATTTATTTATTTTTGTGGGGTTTAATATCGTGTCAACATTATTTCAGTTATGTTGCGATGCCCGACTCTTAATGATGGAGGAAGATCCCATACTTAACTGCCCATAAGGGTTGATCAAGCTGGGTAGAACAATCGGCATTCAGTAAGTCAGCCAGAAGACTGCCTCTACAGAAAATGGGACCGGGATTTGAACCCACACAGAGAGGGGCCATTTGATTTCAAGTTATGTATTCTAGCCACTGGGCCACGGAGCCCACTGTTTCAGGCTGTAGTCAATGACTTACTGTATTATGTTTTACTTGCACGATTTATAGCCCATGTGTGGGTTTTCGTATGCAGAATACAAATATCTTTATAAGGGTAAAAAGGCGTACAATTATGTCTTTCTACTATTAACAATTTTTTAAAAAGATGGTCGTTTCTGCAATTTTATACAAAACATGGTTTCTTGTCCCTATGTAGGTTGTATGCAGAAACAAATATCTTTCTAATGGTTCAAAGATACATGAAGAAATTAAGTATATCTAAAATAAACAAAAGATGTCCTTTCTGCAATTTTACACAAAACATGCTTTCTTACCTTTGTATGCATTTGTATGAAGAATGCAAGTATCTTTCTTACAGTTAAAAAAACATTAATGTAATATGTATAAGCGAGTACATTTATTGAATTTAAAAGATTTCAATAAAAAAAATACGAAAAAGACTCATGAATCTTCAATAATCTGTTCTTTTTTCAAATAAAAAAGTCGAGATACCAGAAACTAAAACCAGAGAAAGATAACAGCTATCATTTTGATTGACTTCTCCAAATACCCAAATATGAAGTAAAGTATTCAATGGACACAAATATGAAAGAAAAAAAAGAAATATAAAATCGAAATAAACTGTTTACATAATCTGACCCCCTTCCAACAACAAAAGACAGATCGAAACCACTACCAAATAAATAAGTTTAAATGCATAAAACAAATGAACAACCAATTCGATATATCTAATATTCAGAATTAAAAAGAGTTGTTTTTGCAATGTGAAACCTCCAACGAAGAAACGAAAGCTCAGACAAATAAATAATTAAAAATGATAACAAAAAATATGAAAAACAAATTTGGTATATCAAAAAATAGTCAATTTTAAAAAAAAAAATAATTTTTGCAATAGTATAAAAAATCATCATTTGTGTAACACAATATACGTAATCAAACTAAACCCGAATAAGCTAAACACAAATACCTTTGATGGTGTCTTTGGAAGTTTAAAGCGAGAGTTCCGTTATTAAAATACGCGAGTCGGTGTTTAGCGTATCGGTTATATATAGTGTGGCCGTGAAACGGTGTTCCATTTATAGAACACAGCGGACCCAACAAATTCTACGCAATATCTGCGAGTTGTTAAATGGCCAAATGACTACAAAACGATCGTCATCAGTTCAAACAACAGAGCAGAGATTCGGGAAATTTACGCTAAGAAATCGTTCGGGAAACGAAAACCCATTTATAACAGATTGACGGGAAATTTACGCTTGGAAATCGTTCTGGAAACAAACAACCGGTTATAACAGACGAGCGGAAAATTGCGCTCAGAAATTGTTCTGGAAACGAAAATCCACTTATGACAGATAGACGGGAAATTTACGCTAAAAATCGTTCTGGAAACGAAAACCCACTTATAACAGACAGACGAAATAGAATATCACAATTTATGTACTTAACCAAATAGAGTCGGAATATCACTTTTTACTGTGTTGTCCAACTTGTTCGAATGTAAGACGTAAGTACCTTGGAAATATGCCATGGCCTTGTATAAAAATATCTGTACAGTGTAAACATAATGTAATCTTAAGGCAGGAAAACTAAATTTGAAATTTCACATTATTCAAAGGAGGTCTTTCAATGACATGATGCTAACACCTAAATTGATAGAATGACACGTTTATTGGGAGCGGGATTAAATGTTTGTGTGTTTGTTTGTAGACATATATGAGTGTATGTATACGTATATGTGTATTGTTCGAATATTCTTGTAGATAGATTGAAAATGTAGCATTTGTAGGATTATCATATTCTAATGAAGTGGTATGGCCAAAAGCATGTTTGCGCTATTTTGCCGGATGAATAATCGAAATGATCTATAATTATTTGCCATAAAAGACAGCATAGAAGCCGTAGTCTTTTTAGGTTTATGTATTTCTTGCGCTTGGTTACAGAAAGAATTGTGTAAGTCCTAGAATAGAAAACAAACATACAACTACGTTTTATTCCCTTTTAAAGAGTAGCTGATATGGTAACATGTTCACGTGATGCTTTTAAAAGAGTGAAGGCGATAAGCTTTGTTTACAATTAGCGATAAAACAAGGTCAGCCGAGAAACGTCGGGAACCACCGAAATCTGATGAATTCTCCATTTTGAATATTTGCGTTGTTGGTGTAGGATAAGTGATAGTATTTTTATGTCTATCACATGACTTTTCTAACCAAGTGATCAGCACTCGTTTTTTTGAGTGCTAATAAGTCCGAATGATCCAAACGTAGATGTTATTCTACACACAGATACAGATTTGGATCATCCGAGTAACGTGCTCATCGCTATCATTAGACGTAACTTGAATTGAAAACAATGCAGTCAAAATTGTGTGCCAGACATTTACTGAAAAAGAGCACTTTGAAACATCGATAAAAATAACACAGGTATTAAATTGTCATGATCTATGGTGTTTCTCTATGTTTAAATATATTCTTTCATAATTTATACCTCATTTTACACAGTTTTGCATTTCTTTAGCGCTAGAATGCTTTTAATCGATTTAGGTCATACATATTGTTCATGACTGTCTATATTCGAAATCGTAAAATCGACACGAATAGTTTAAATAAAATATTGACCTTCAAATTACTTGCTAGAAACTATTGTGATAAAACGATAAATAACTATTTTGATGTATTTTATCGTTTTATTACAGTATTCCCTTTCGGTTGGAGATCTTATCCAAGGCACAGAAAAGGTACGCATTCATAAAAGTCTTTTTCTTGTAGTATTTCAAAATCTAACAATTAATCCTTTATTGTAGGTACTAAATAAAATCGTGTCCACGAGACGATTCTAATGAATATCAACAATATAGGGTTTAGACAAAAAATGTCAAACTTGTATCCGAGGGAAAATTCGTTTTATTTGAACATATGATTTCTTCTATCATGTTAGTGAGACGATTTTAATGGGTATCAACAATATAGGGTTAAGAGACAAAACACGAAATGTTTATCCGAAGAAATTTTTCTTTCTTTGGACATATGCTATCTTCTATCATGTCAGCAAGACGATTTTAATGGGTACCAACAATATAGGGTGTAGAAAAAGAATTTGAACATGTATCCGAGGAAAATTCCATCTATTTGGACACATGCTTTCTTCTTTCATGTCAGCAAGACGATTTTAATGGGTATCAACAATATAGGATTTAGAGAAAAAATTCGAAACTTGCATCAGAGGGAAAATATATTCTCATATGAACATACGCTTTCTTCTATCATGTCAGGAAGAATTCTAATGTGTTCCAACAATATAGGATTTAGAGAAAAAATTCGAAACTTGTATCCGAGGAAAAAAATTCTATTCTCATATGGACTTACGCTTTATTCTATCATGTCAGCATGCATTCAAATGTGTTCCAACAATATAGGATTTAGAGAAAGAATTCTAAACTTGTATCCGAGGAAATTTCCATTTATTTGGACATATGCTTTCTTCTTTCATGTCAGCAAGAATTCTAATGTGTTCTAACAATATAGGATTTAGAGAAAGAATTCGAAACTTGTATCCGAGGAAAAAATCTTTTCATATGAAAACATGCTTTTTTCTATCATGTCCTGCCTGTCGACCAACTTCATTTCCGGGAAGTTAATTTCATCATCATGTGAAAATTGGATTGTGACGGATTCCCGTAACCCTTTACCTAATGTCAAATCTCCGTCTGCCGGCCCAAATTGAAAGAGTTTGCAGACGACATTTCAAAATGTGATGAAATTGGAAGATAATGTTCTGATAGGGCAGAAAACATTGTGGGAAAAGGAAAAATTGCTCGTTACGAGCAATTTTTCCTTTTCCCACAATGTTTTGTGAAGTCGTCTGCAACACACTGGTCAAATGTCGTTATTGTTTGGGAAAGGGTTAGGAAGCGAGCAGCTTTTTAGTTCAATGACGAGTCTTAGAGATTGTCAAACTCCTCACAGTAATCTCCCTTTGCTACGCTGCATCGATCTCTGCCACCACAAAATTATTCATTTAGATTTGAATGCAATCTAAATAATTTTTGTTTTCAAGTTTTTAAATTGTATAATAGTCTATTTATAAAAAATGCATTCTCGTATTGATTTCTTACAAGTTGAATTCAAAAATCTTTCGTTTTCTTTAAAAATAATTTACAACTTGATGACTTGTGTTGCCTCCATCTTTAAATTTTCTTTTTTTAGTAGATGGTCATGCGACATTTGTCGTGGCAGTGAACAATCTCATAAAGGGAGATCACTGCGATGAGTTGGTAATCTGTCGCGATGTAGTCTTAAACCCACAACCTTTCGGTCACGATGCACCCGTGTTGTACTGCCAAATCGGAACTACACGGGTACTTCCGTGACCTGAGATATGCACCTTGTACAGAAGTATAGGATTACACATTTCGGATGATTCGTCCCCGGCTAATAACACATTTCCTGTGAGCGTATGTTTGAACATTGAGTAGTTCAATGTATATGGAAGTGTTTATAAACATCGTTTTAAAATCATTGTTTTTGGGCGGTACATGCAACTCATACATACGAGTGAAATTTCAAATTGTGATATATTAGTTTCCTTAATCAATTCATTTGAAATGACAATTCAGATATTCACATTTAGGATCTATATTGAAACAAAAGTTCAATGAAAGAAATCTTGCAAAAAAACAATATTGCAGCTTCATTTATTTTTTCGATAATTACATTTAAGATGTTGATTTGGTTAAGCAAGTATGATAAAAGAAGTCTCACGAGAACCAATATGGCGACTTCCTTATTATGTCAGATGTGTTCTCATTTGATGAACCCGATGCAATCGTATCTACTCGGCAATCCCCGACACAAGTCGGTATATATACCTCGTAGGTATTCCATGAATACACCAGAAATCCTGGGGTAATTCGCCTTATTTCCCGCGGATAACACACTTGATTACAACATTCCATACATGGACTAAATATCTTTGTAAATACACACAAACTCGTTAAATATCACAATTGAATGGGTTTTCTTTAATGATTCCATTAAATATTATCATATCAACACATTCGTGTTTCATATTTTATCTATCGTATATACTCCGATATCCCCGGCTTGGGCCGGGCATTGTCGAGATGATACTACAATCTGAACACATCGGGTTTATCAAATGAAAACACCTCTGAAATAATAGGGATGACGCCATATTGGTTCCCAGCGGAATGACGTCACTTGACTTTCGTGTTTAAAAATAGATCTTAAATGTGAAATCTAAAAAGTCTTTAAATTTGATTGAGGAAACAACTTTACATGTCACAACAACAATTTTGCCATTTGGTATGAGTTACTGATAAAAAGATTATTTAAAAGGATGTCCAACACTTCCATACTTATTGAACTACTTAACGTGCACGCTAAGAAAATGTGTTAATTGGCGGATGCCGATTTACCCGAAAAGTTGTAACCCTACACTTATATCCGAGGTGTATTTCACAGCTCACGGAAATACCCGAGTGGTTCCGATTGGTCGCCGTCATGTTGCCGGACTACTTTCAAAATGGCTCACATTACCTCCGAGGTTATTTTAAGAAATTGCCGAGGTGTTCCGAATGGAACCCGATGATGTCAGATCGGGCATTGCCGTCCCCTTGTCTAAAAGTTTGTGTCGTCCGAATTAGCCATGACCTAAATTCAATTTCTTCAGGATGATCATGGGCTAATTGCGATTAAAAATGCAGATCTGGCGGATGAATCCTCTTAACCAATTAAACCTGTTTAAACCTTTAAACTTCTTCCCCCTTTCTAATTACCACACGTTATTAACCATGGATGCAAAACACAACACTATTTCTCTCTTAAAAAAGAAAAAAACAACAACAAAAAACAAAAAGCATAACACCTCTTTAAGGTAGATTCTTACAAGAATAAAAAGAGATAAAAGATTAACAATGTTCAAGCCATTCGGCACTATCAAATGTAATCGACCAGGAATTAAAAACTACCCAAAAAACACAAACAAATAAATTAAAAAAAACACCTAAAAAAACCCACCTTAATAGCATTTGGCGCTATCATATGTTATCAACCAAGGTTTAAAAGCTCAAAAAAGTTTTAAGAAATAACAACAACAACAACAACAACAACAACAACAACAACAACAACAACAACAACAACAACAACAACAACAACAACAACAACGACGACGACGACGACGACGACGACAACAACAACACACAAAACACATTAACATAAAACCCTCATTTCAAACTAATATAATCATTCTTTATGCCGCCATAGTATCACTAGCGAAATTTACTTATTATGTGCAAGTGCTTTTTTGTGCGAAAATTTCTAAAGCTCGGCCCCAGCAAATGCTTTCACGTCGAATGCATGATAAAACCTTAAAGTGCTGGAACCGTCTTCATGCTTGTGCAGGCAGGTAAGATCTAGACCAGCCGCCAAATAAATTGGCGACTGGCCTATGATCTAACCTGTTTGCAACTCTGAGTATCCTTCGTCAACAAACTTACGCAGATTTTTAAGGTTTTGGAAAGCAGACGACACAAAAATGTATTTTAAGAAAATTACCCAGCATTCTAAGGGTTAATGCTTTTTAAATCGTTAACGCTATCATGTTCGACTGCGCATGCGCGTTGGGCATTTGCTTGGAAATGTTTTCCAGGCACGGCCATTTATAATTCATGATCATGTTGTTATCAGTTTTACAAATGAATGATTTCTGCCAATATGCATTCGTTATCATTTGCCATCAGGCAGTGATGTCTTTATAAAGTGTTTAAATCCATACGGGTGTGAATTATTCAAAGTAGTCGGCGGCTTGCAAAAAGTACCGAGAGGTATTATATATACGATCACAGTATGTACCTATCATTGCAAAATGTTTTAATGTATATATATATAGTTCTTTATTTCAGTCTCTTCATGGTTACAAACATAAACATCGTATCATACATCAAAATAATCAACCATGCCATTCATAATTGAATTATAAGAGATTCTTCTAAACATAATATATATACAGCATATGTACATTGCATTTTATGGTCATTAAGATTATATTTGCATATCACATTGTACCTTTACTAAAATAATCTTCTGTATGTCTTTGATCACATGAAATACTTATTGTTTCATGATATAATAATGTTTGTGATCACATGGAATACCTTTTATTTCATGATGTTATAATGTATTTAATCACATGGAATACCTTTTATTTCATGATTTTATAATGTATTTAATCACATGGAATATTTATTGTTTCACGATGTTATAATGTATTTAATCACATGGAATATTTATTGTTTCATGATGTTATAATGTATTCAATCACATGGAATATTTATTGTTTCATGATATTATAATGTATTTAATCACATGGAATACCTATTGTTTCATGATATTATAATGTATTTAATCACATGGAATACCTATTGTTTCATGATGTTATAATGTATTTAATCACATGGAATACCTATTATTTCATGGTGTTATAATGTATTTAATCACATGGAATACCTATTATTTCATGGTATTATAATGTATTTAATCACATGGAATACCTATTATTTCATGATGTTATAATGTATTTAATCACATGGAATACCTATTGTTTCATGATGTTATGATGTATTTAATCACATGGAATATTTATTGTTTCACGATGTTATGATGTATTTAATCACATGGAATATTTATTGTTTCATGATGTTATAATGTATTCAATCACATGGAATATTTATTGTTTCATGATGTTATAATGTATTTAATCACATGGAATACCTATTATTTCATGATATTATAATGTATTTAATCACATGGAATACCTTTTTTTCATGATGTTATAATGTATTTAATCACATGGAATATCCTTTATTTCATGGTATTATAATGTATTTAATCACATGGAATACCTATTGTTTCATGATGTTATAATGTATTTAATCACATGGAATACCTATTGTTTCATGATGTTATAATGTATTTAATCACATGGAATATCCTTTATTTCATGGTATTATAATGTATTTAATCACATGGAATACCTATTGTTTCATGATGTTATAACGTATTTAATCACATGGAATACTTTGCGGTTCATGATGTTATAATGTATTTAATCACATGGAATACCTATTATTTCATGGTATTATAATGTATTTAATCACATGGAATACCTATTGTTTCATGATGTTATAACGTATTTAATCACATGGAATACTTTGCGGTTCATGATGTTATAATGTATTTAATCACATGGAATACCTATTGTTTCATGATGTTATAATGTATTTAATCACATGGAATATTTATTGTTTCACGATGTTATAATGTATTTAATCACATGGAATATTTATTGTTTCATGATGTTATAATGTATTTAATCACATGGAATACCTATTATTTCATGGTATTATAATGTATTTAATCACATGGAATACCTATTATTTCATGATGTTATAATGTATTTAATCACATGGAATACCTATTGTTTCATGATGTTATAATGTATTTAATCACATGGAATATTTATTGTTTCATGATATTATAATGTATTTAATCACATGGAATACCTATTGTCTCATGATATTATAATGTATTTAATCACATGTAATACCTTTTGTTTCATGATGTTATAATGTATTTAATCACATGGAATATTTATTGTTTCATGATATTATAATGTATTTAATCACATGGAATACCTATTGTTTCATGATGTTATAATGTATTTAATCACATGGAATACCTATTGTCTCATGATATTATAATGTATTTAATCACATGTAATACCTTTTGTTTCACGATGTTATAATGTATTAAATCACATGGAATACCTTTTGTTTCATGATATTATAATGTATTTAATCACATGGAATACCTATTGTCTCATGATATTATAATGTATTTAATCACATGTAATACCTTTTGTTTCATGATGTTATAATGTATTTAATCACATGGAATACCTTTTGTCTCATGATATTATAATGTATTTAATCACATGTAATACCTTTTGTTTCATGATATAATAATGTATTTAATCACATGGAATACCTTTTGTTTCATGATATTATAATGTATTTAATCACATGGAATACCTATTGTTTCATGATATTATAATGTATTTAATCACATGGAATACCTATTGTTTCATGATGTTATAATGTATTTAATCACATGGAATACCTTTTGTCTCATGATATTATAATGTATTTAATCACATGTAATACCTTTTGTTTCATGATATAATAATGTATTTAATCACATGGAATACCTTTTGTTTCATGATATTATAATGTATTTAATCACATGGAATACCTATTGTTTCATGATATTATAATGTATTTAATCACATGGAATACCTATTGTTTCATGATGTTATAATGTATTTAATCACATGGAATACTTTTCGTTTCATGGTGTTATAATGTATTTAATCACATGGAATACCTATTGTTTCATGATGTTATGATGTATTTAATCACATGGAATATTTATTGTTTCACGATGTTATAATGTATTTAATCACATGGAATACTTATTGTTTCATGATGTTATAATGTATTCAATCACATGGAATATCAATTATTTCATGGTATTATAATGTATTTAATCACATGGAATACCTATTGTTTCACAATGTTATAATGTATTAAATCACATGGAATATTCATTGTTTCATGATGTTATAATGTATTCAATCACATGGAATACCTGTTATTTCATGATGTTATGATGTATTTAAGCACATGGAATATCTTTTATTGTAAAATGTTATTATGTAGTTGAACACAAGGACTACGTATTATTTCATGATATAATAATGTTTATGATCACATGGTATATCTATTATTTCATGATATAATAATGTTTATGATCACATGGAATATCTTTTATTTAATGATATTATAATGTATTAAATCACATGGAATACCTTTTGTTTCATGATGTTATAATGTTTATGATCACATGGAATATCTATTATTTCATGGTATTATAATGTTTTTAATCACATGGAATACCTATTATTTCATGATATAATAATGTATTTAATCACATGGAATATCTATTGTTTCATGATATTATAATGTATTTAATCACATGGAATACCTTTTGTTTCATGATGTTTTAATGTTTATGATCACATGGAATATCTATTATTTCATGGTATTATAATGTATTTAATCACATGGAATACCTATTATTTCATGATATAATAATGTATTTAATCACATGGAATATCTATTGTTTCATGATATTATAATGTATTTAATCACATGGAATACCTTTTGTTTCATGATGTTTTAATGTTTATGATCACATGGAATATCTATTATTTCATGGTATTATAATGTATTTAATCACATGGAATACCTATTATTTCATGATATAATAATGTATTTAATCACATGGAATATCTATTGTTTCATGATATTATAATGTATTTAATCACATGGAATACCTTTTGTTTCATGATGTTTTAATGTTTATGATCACATGGAATATCTATTATTTCATGGTATTATAATGTATTTAATCACATGGAATACCTATTATTTCATGATATAATAATGTATTTAATCACATGGAATATCTATTGTTTCATGATATTATAATGTATTTAATCACATGGAATACCGTTTGTTTCATGATGTTATAATGTTTATGATCACATGGAATATCTATCATTTCATGGTATTACGATGTATTTAAACACATGGAATACCTATTGTTTCGTGATATTATAATGTATTTAATCACATGGAATATCCTTTATTTCATGATATTATAATGTATTTAATCACATGGAATACCTTTTCGTTTCATGATGTTATAATGTATTTAATCACATGGAATACCTATTATTTCATGGTATTATAATGTATTTAATCACATGGAATTCCTATTGTTTCATGATGTTATAATGTATTTAATCACATGGAATATTGATTGTTTCACGATGTTATAATGTATTTAATCACATGGAATATTTATTGTTTCATGATGTTATAATGTATTCAATCACATGGAATATCAATTATTTCATGGTATAATAATGTTTATGATCACATGGAATATCTTTTATTTTGTGATATTATAATGTATTTAATCACATGGAATACCTTTTGTTTCATGATGTTATAATGTTTATGATCACATGGAATATCTATTATTTCATGATATAATAATGTTTATGATCACATGGAATATCTTTTATTTTGTGATATTATAATGTATTTAATCACATGGAATACATTTTGTTTCATGATGTTATAATGTTTATGATCACATGGAATATCTATTATTTCATGATGCTATAATGTATTTAATCACATGGAATACCTATTGTTTCATGATGTTATGATGTATTTAATCACATGGAATATTCATTGTTTAATGATGTTATAATGTATTCAATCACATGGAATACCTGTTATTTCATGATGTTATGATGTATATTAGCACATGGAATATCTTTAATTGTAAAATGTTATGATATAGTTGAACACAAGGAATACGTATTATTTCATGATATGATAATGTTTATGATCACATGGAATATCTATTATTTCATGATATAATAATGTTTATGATCACATGGAATATCTATTATTTCATGATGTTATAATGTATTTAATCACATGGAATACCTCTTGTTTCATAATATTATAATGTATTTAATCACATGGAATACCTATTGTTTCATGATGTTATAATGTATTTAATCACATGGAATACCTATTGTTTCACAATGTTATAATGTATTTAATCACATGGAATACCTTTTGTTTCATGATATAATAATGTATTTAATCACATGGAATACCTATTGTTTCATGATGTTATAATGTATTTAATCACATGGAATACCTATTGTTTCATGATGTTATAATGTATTTAATCACATGGAATACCTATTGTTTCGTGATGTTATAATGTATTTAATCACATGGAATACCTATTGTTTCATGATGTTATAATGTATTTAATCACATGGAATACCTATTGTTTCGTGATATTATAATGTATTCAATCACATGGAATACCTATTGTTTCATGATGTTATAATGTATTTAATCACATGGAATACCTATTGTTTCGTGATATTATAATGTATTCAATCACATGGAATACCTATTATTTCATGGTATTATAATGTATTTAATCACATGGAATACCTATTGTTTCACAATGTTATAATGTATTTAATCACATGGAATACCTATTGTTTCACAATGTTATAATGTATTTAATCACATGGAATACCTCTTGTTTCATAATACAATAATGTATTTAATCACATGGAATACCTATTGTTTTATGATGTTATAATGTATTTAATCACATGGAATACCTATTGTTTCACAATGTTATAATGTATTTAATCACATGGAATACCTCTTGTTTCATAATATAATAATGTATTTAATCACATGGAATACCTATTGTTTCATGATGTTATAATGTATTTAATCACATGGAATACCTATTGTTTCATGATGTTATAATGTATTTAATCACATGGAATACCTATTGTTTCGTGATATTATAATGTATTCAATCACATGCAATACGTATTATTTCATGATGTTATAATGTATTTAATCACATGGAATATTCATTGTTTCATGATGTTATAATGTATTCAATCACATGCAATACCTATTATTTCATAATATAATGTTTATGATCACATGGAATACCTTTTATTGTAAAATGTTATGATGTAGTTGAACTCATGGAATACGTATTGCTTCATAATGTTGTAATGTATTATATACATGATCACATTGGAAACGTATTGTTCAATGTTGTCCATGTATATGAGTTCATTGAATACCTATTATTGTAAAATGATATAATTTATATGATCACATTAAATACCTACCATTTCATAATGTTACGATGTATTATCTATATAATTGCATTGGGTATATATTATTGCAAAACGTTAAAATGGTATATGATCGCATTTGATACCTTTTATTTCTAAATGGTAAAATATATACTGACTTGATGACTAACTGTATATGGTTTTAGTCAATACAAATCCTTGAATCTCCTGAATCTTGGCATTTGAGAGAAACATAACAAAAGCATGTATTGGTACGCTGAACTCCGTGAAATTAGTGAAATATTGTTGAAAATGGTGTAAAACGTTGATTATATGATATCAGGCGGGGTGATCACGTGATCAGGTTTACGATATAAAACACGTTGCAAATGGCGGCGCCCATGAATGAGCAGGTATTTATGCATTTTATAACAAATTACTTTTGTTTTCCACCATATTAAAAACACCATGTTCCGACGATCAATTTTCCACAACCACCCGTGAACGTTATTTCCATTTTGGCCGTGCCGTTTCCTCCAACACCCTGAAGAGAAGTTTGAGTCGAGCGATGTTTATGTGAGTCAAAGAACATTTCTCGAGTCGAAATTCTCTGCAGGGTCTCAACCGGACCGCTAGCCAAGAGAGTGTAGGCAAAGGGAGCCAGGACCAATATTCTTGGGAAATAATGATGTACGATTATTCTTTATTTAGAAATATCAACATATGAAATTGTGAGATTGTCATCTTATGATACAGGCCTCACATTTACAGCATTAAAATGTTAAAAGCGGATGCAACATTCCATATGTCTAGCACTGGTATGACATTTCTCTTTTTTACTTTTTTTTTTATTAAGATACAGTCTTCTCATTCACAGCGTCGAAATGTTATAGACCCGAATGTAAAATTCCAGATGTCTTTCACTGGAATGATAATTGGTGTATCTTTTGTTTATTTATTTAGATACACTCTACTCATGTACAGGGTCGGAAATGTTGGACCCGAATATAAAATACCATATGTCTAGCACTGGTATGAAATCTTTCTTTTTTACTTTTTTTATTTAGATACAGTCTACTCATTTACAGCGTCGAATTGTTCGATGCGAATGTAAAATTCCATATATCTAGCACTGGTATTAAAATATCGTATTTGAACACATAATTCTACAAATTTAATGAACCGCCCCATTGTAAAAGGATGCCTTCCAGTTTCTCTACCAAACACCTTATACAGCAATACCTCAAGACCATCTTGTGTCTTCTGCTACGAAATCACTCTGTCACATGATAAAATGCTTAAGACGACAAAGTTATCCTTTTGATTGTTATCTTTTAATAATGTTTTCTTTTGAAATCTCCAAGATAAAAGTTGTTTTTCATAATTACAATGAAATCGCAATATACGTTTGACTTTAACCCTTTACCAAACGCCAAATTTTCGACGGTCCCAAATTGAAAGAGTTTGCATACTCTACTTCAAGATGTGATAAAACATTAAAACAGATATATGTATACACGAATTACAGAATATTCAATGGGCTTTGCAACAATTCAAGTTTACTCATCCAAACAAAGGCTCTTTTAACTCGTCCTTGCAACTTGCATACAAGGGTGCGTTTTGGATATTTTATTCTAAAAAAAAGAAAAGAAAATTCTAAGTCGCCACTCTCATCTCGATTTCCTATCTAATTTGACTTTTTATGTACATGTATATGTATTAGTCGTAAATGTACATGAAATTTTCATAACATACATGTAAATATGGAATTTTAATAACTATGAGCATATGTGCTTAATGTTGAAATAAAAAATAAAAAAAACGCAATCTTATAATGGAGCTTCGGGTTTTTGGCTTGAATGGCTTCGCATATCGCTTTCTCATTTATATACAACCCGGTTAGTGTTTGTATTGCTAACCAACACTTTCAGACTCGGTGAATCGTGAATGCTTTGTAAATACGAGAAACCGGATATGCGCGAGTGTTAGAGTAATTGTAGTGTGGGTAAAACCGGAAGCTTCCGCCTTACGCCTTACATGTGAACGGTTTCACGCTAAAAACGGTTAACACTAGATACCAATAACGCAAGAACACCAGTTTGAAATAAAATTAGGCGGCACAGGTGACTTGTGGTTAACGTTTCTCTTTTCAGTTGGTTTGAATAAGTATTAACTTTATAGGAGACAAAATAAAATTATGCGGCACAGGGGCAATCTGAACACATCGGGTTTTCCCAAAGAAAAAAACCCCTCTGAAATAATAGGGATGACGCCATATTGTTTCCCGCGAGAATGACGTCACTTTACTTTCGTTTTCAAAAGTAGATCTTCAATATGAAATCTAAAAAGTCGGTTAATTTGATTAAGGAAACAATTATATATGTCACAACTCATAATTTCGACATTTCGTATGAGTAACCGATACAAAATGGTTTAAAAGGATGTTAAACACTACAATACATATTGAACTACTTGTCGTGCACGCTTAGAAAATGTGTTAAACGCCGGGGCCGATTTACCCGAAAAATTGTAACCCTACACTTATATCCGAGGTGTATTTCACAACTCACGGAAATACCTGAGTATTTCTGATTGGCACAGAGGACTTGTCGTGAACGTTTTTTTCCAGTTGGTTTTGAATAATTATTTAACTATAGACATAGTAAAGACATACAATACATCCTTTGTTTTCACGCAAAATGTTCTGAATATCTTTTCTCTACGATTATAAACGTTATCGAAAATCTGTCAATAATCGGGTCTAATGTTACTTTGGATATCTATGCAGTCAGTTCATCTTAAAAAGTTCAAATCTCAACAAAACGTCTCTGATGTGTTCCAAGATTTCCTTCCACCAATTGCTAATCTTTCAATTTGGGACAGTCGATTTGGCGTATGGTAAAGGGTTAATAACGTCTTCATACTTTACTATAGTGGTATTGAAATTGTTTACCCCCACACTGCATCAAATCAGAAGTCCCTGATCAATTCGTAAGCTCTCGGGATTCGAACCTGTGTTTACAAAGGCCACAAGACCGAGGCGCTGCCAAGCACCCCTCCCCCTGCCCCTTTATTACGCCTACATATTGTACTTTAATGGTATCAAAATACACTTTATAGGATCAGAAGTCGCTAATCAATTTGTTAGCTCTCGGGATTCGAAGCTGTGTTTATATTTATAGAGGCCATAAGAGCGCGAAAAAGCACCTACCCCCCTCCCCTTTATTACGCCTACATATTGTACTACAATTATATGGAAATAGATTACTCCCACACTCTGTTAGATCAACCTCATTGATAAAAATCGAAAGTTCGTAGCTGTGAGAACAAAAATACTTCATCTCCAACAATGGAATGAATGCAAAACGTTCTGTTTGGTTTTTATCAGAAACACATATACATCATTAAAGGCATATACAAATGTACAAATACAAGCCAGAACACATTTAAGAAGACTTTTTAACCAATTACCAAAAAATAACGACATTTGACCAGTTTGATGCAGACGACCGTGGAAAACATTGTTAGAAAAGGAGAAATTGCTCTTAACGAACTATTTCTCCTTTTCCCATAATGTTTCTTGCCCTACTATCTAAAGATTATTTTTCAATTTCATCACATTTTGAAATGTCGTCTGCAAACTCTTTCAATTTGGGATCAGTCGCAAACTTGACGTTTGGTTAGGGTTAAACATACTACCGAAGCATTATAAAACTGATATATCAAGATTAAGATTATCTTCACATAAATTAACAATTGAGACAGGAAGATATGGTGCACATCGTGTTGAAAAAAGTAACAGATTGTGCACAATATGCAATGAAGTTGATATTGAGGATGAATTCCACTTTTTATTTGTTTGCAAAAAATATTACATTTTAAGACAAACATGTCTAAACTTTTTACGCCCATGCTTGCAGAAATCGGTGCAAATGTTCCAATGAAAAAGTGCAAAAGTACTTTACAATAACAATTAGCGAGATTTATCAAATGTGTTTTAGAAATTAGAAATAAATTAATCAATATGACCTACTAAAACGTGTTTGTAACCATAACATTTATAAACAATGACTCTTTCTTCAAAAATGTTGAATTATTGTCACGTATCATTGTTGATATTCATTTATATGTACATGCATGTACAGATATTTCTCGATAATCCGAACACGTCCGTTCCCAACAAAATATCCGGATTACCGATTCATCCGGACTAATGAAGTAGCGTATGTTCTTATACACATTAAGACATAAACGGTCTGTATGCACGTGTATACTTACAACACTTTAGCAAACGCCAAATTGTCGACCGTCCCAAAAATAATCGTCTGATATGGCAGAAAACATTGTGGGAAAAGGAGAAATTGCTCGTCACGAGCAATTTCTCCTTTTCCCACAATGTTTTCAAAAGTTGTCTGCAACAAACTGGTCAAATAATTCCGTTCCCTTACAATTTCGTTCGGATTGCGAGATATTCGGATAATCGGGGTCCGGATAAACGATGCTTCACTGTATATGACTAGAAGCTGTTTACGCTAACGTCAATAAAATTTTCTTCTTCGTCTTCTTCTGTACTACCTTTTTCTTAAAAATGAAATTAATAAATAACAACCACTATGGAAGAAATTTTTACCTAAAATGTAAATGAAAATAAGCATAATGTACCTGTATAAAAGTAATCTATCTAATCGGTAATCATGGAATTCATTATGTTTCTAATTCCAAATTCAAGTTTTATAAATTTTGCTAAATTATATATGATCTTTGGATTTTTCGATTGGAATAATTGTACTAATTTTTGAATACAAGGACGTTCCCAATAAAACTTTTTAATACATGTCTTTCTGATCTGATTGTATCTATTGAAAAGAAATTCGTCTCCCACTTCCATCTTATTGCACAACAAACACAATCGTTGTGTTTTGTTCATCGCTATTTACACCATATCGTCCAGTCTCGATCTGCAACGGATGAGATGATAATCTTAGTCCAGATAAATTTATTCTTAATTGTTTTGGCAAGATATTTTATTAAGCTTCCATAGTAAAATATGTCTTTAAAAACGATACATGAACAGAACAGAACAGATTTTTCTTTCATGACTTGTACATAGTACATCATCATACATACATATCATGAAAAACAAATATATCACATGGTGTATGAAAAAAGATAATATCACGAGGATGGATTCAAAAGAACAAAAAAAACAAACAACAACAACAACAACTATACAATTGGATTTCTCAGTGAAAAGGCTTCCTTTGCAAAATTTGCAACTCTAAATAGTAAATTTAATTTGTTGATTTCATGAGTTTAATAAATTTAACCATATTGGACTGTTATAGCAAAATTTCTTCAAATACTTTTTCAGTTGATTATCTAAACAAGTGCAGGCACAAATAAAGTGAAATTCATCTTCAATGTCATTTGATCACAACTTAACCCATTCCCAAACAATGACGACATTTGACCACTTTGTTGCAGACGACTTTAGAAAACATTGTGGGAAAAGGAGAAATTGCTCTTAACAAGCAATGTTTTCTTTTCCCACAACGTTTTCAACAATATCGTTCATTTCTATTCATCCTGTTTCATCCAAACCTCCCTGTTTCTATCTGTAATGGATGGAATACAGAGTATGTTACGTCCCAATGCAAGCTCATGCATGTGTACCCTTTTTTTGGGCCACTGTGGCATCGTCTAACCTTACCCTTGGGTCCTATGAATATACACCAATCTACGCCCACACATTTGTGGTATTTTGTAGAAGTCCAAAGTTCACTCGACATAATTAATGGGTTATTTATTATAAACCAATTACGATATGATAGGAGTAATAGCAACGATTGAGCGAGATACTGGATAATGAATGATATAGTCAATGGTTGTTTTATCAATCGACTTCATCGAATTCATTAAATACATGAACACCCTTTATTCATAAACATCTACTCGTCGATATTTACCATTTTCTCACGATATAATCATACTTTAATGCAATGTTATCTGAGTGAATATAGACACTAAGAGTAACCGGAAGTTAGTTTAGACCCTCATTTGAAATGATCTACTGTTTGTACTCTCCACGCTAGAGAGTACACACAAGGGAGATATTAATGTGAAACGCCTCTATTAGTTACGTTATCAATAAATGAATACAGCCAGTTCCTGTGTACTGAGATGATGTTCTCTCGACTTTTGCCATTCGGAACACCTCGGCCATTTCTTAAAATAACCTCGGAGGTAATGGGGAGCCATTTTTGAAAGTAGGTCAGCAACGAAGGGCCAATCGTATCAACTCGGCAATCCCCGTAACAAGCCGGGGATTGCCGAAAAGAGCCGATTGACAAAATATGAAACAAAGATGTGTTCATATGATCATCTTTAATGAAAAGGGTAAAAAAAACATTCATTTGTGATAGATAACCAATTTGTGTGTTAAATACATATTTAGTGCCTGTGTGTATTTTGCGTTATCCGCCGGAAATAAGGCGAATTACCCCAGGATTTCTGGTGTATTCATGTACTGCCTACGAGGTATATCTACCGACTTGTTACGGGGATTGCCGAGTAGATACGATTGGACGTTTGCATGTTCAGCAGTTTTACCGGGTGGTTACGCGAAAAAGTAGTCCCCTTTAGAAATTTCGAGTTTCCACTTATGTTGCATATATATTAACTAGGACGAGACTTAGGTCTGGATCTGGATTGTTACGTCGAAAATACAAATTCTGGCTTCTATTCGACGGACATTTTGAAGCTTCCATGAGCTTGTAGTACACTGAGGTGTTTCTTGTGTAGATGATAGTCCTACACTGCTCTCAAAATTTGGTTTGATAGCCTGTTGCAGGATAACTACGATAAATGGGTGAGCCCATTATTGAACATAAATAGGTAGGTATAGGTAGTCTCTTTTAGGTCATATAGACGTTGCTGTTTACGCATGCGCTGAAATTTATGTATTATTTTTGTAATGGATATAAGTATGCTTTGTGTTATTTTATGCTAAATAAAAGTGAATTAAATAAAGTTAGGTACGTTTTAGGTAATGAAAATAGGTATCTATTTTAAGACTAAACCGCGTTGTAATGTGCTTATGTTTGCATGACAATATAGCCGTCCGCAACAGTATTTTATTTTGTGGGGGGGGGGTTGGGGGCAATGAAAAATGAAGAAAAAATAAATACTGGTGTCTTTGTGTACATTTTGTGTATGAATATCTGTTTCCTTCATCAAAACGAATGGCTATTTAAATTTTACATTAAAGACATATATTTGAAAGAAGCAAAGTACAATGAAAGAATTCTCGCGAGAAACAATATGACGTTTTCCATATTATGTCAGCGGTGTTTTCTTTCGAAAGACCAGATGAGTTCAGATCGCTTGTGCTTTTAATTAGTTTTGATTAGATGTTGTATGTTTATGAAAATGCTACATTTAACATGGACATAACAAGGACATGTAAATGGTATGTATAATTGTTTGAAGAGTTCCGAGATGTGTCCGGACTCCATTTGGACACCTCTACAAACATTGTAAGAATTTAAACGCCAAGGATATTACGTAAAACATACCCAGAAAACATTATAACAACATTCTGAAACCTCTACAAACATCGTTAGCAATTAAACTTCCAAGATATTACGTAAAATATACCCTGAAAATCTTACAAAACCATTTTGACATCTCTGAAAATATCGTTAGCGGTAAGATGTTCAAGATATTACGAAAAATACATCCGAAAAATATTACAAAACCATTTGGACACCTCTGAAAATATCTTTATCGATTAAATATCCAAGATATTACGTAAACGGGCAATTTCTCCTTTACCCACAATGTTTTTCTGTCATCAGAGGATTTTTCTTTTTCAATTTCATCAAAATTTGAAATGACGTCTGCAAACTCTTTCAATTTGGGACAGTCGTAAATTTGGCTTTTGGTAAAGAGTTTAAAATAAAACAACAACAACAACAACAACAACAACAACAACAACAACAACAGCAACAACAACAACAACAACAACACTTATACATGTTCTCCAATTCCCACAGATAAAAGTTTGTAAAATTTGTAATAGCCCATATCATATTTCCTACAAATGCTATCGGTCTATTAACTCTTAAATTATTCACTATAATTGATGAATTATTAAGTGAAACGTGAACAATTGCCTTTTTAGATACGATTAGATACAGAAAACTGCTTCAATTATCAACAAATATATTTGATGTGTTTTCGTTTATCATTGAATTAAAAAGATAAGCATACGACAGTGTTAACACAGATCAGATTACACAGAAGGCACTGTCTGTACATATGTACGGAAGGGGACAGGAAGAAATGAGACAGACAGACAGACAGACAGACAGACAGACAGACAGACAGACAGACAGACAGACAGACAGACAGACAGTAAGACAGACAGACAGACAGACAGACAGACAGACAGACAGACAGACAGACAGACAGACAGACAGACAGACAGACAGACAGACAGACAGACGGACAGACAGACAGACAGACAGACAGACTGACAGACAGACAGACAGACAGACAGACAGACAGACAGACAGACAGACAGACAGACAGACAGACAGACAGACAGACAGACAGACAGACAGACAGACAAGACAGACAGACAGACAGACAAGACAGACAGACAGACAGACAGACAGACAGACAGACAGACAGACAGACAGACAGACAGACAGACAGACAGACAGACAGACAGACAGACAAGACAGGACAGGACAGGACAGGACAGGACAGACAGACAGACAGACAGACAGACAGACAGACAGACAGACAGACAGACAGACAGACAGACAGGACAGACAGGACAGACAGACAGACAGACAGACAGACAGACAGACAGACAGACAGACAGACAGACAGACAGACAGACAGACAGACAGACAGACAGACAGACAGACAGACAGCCAGACAGACAGACAGACAGCCAGACAGACAGACAGACAGACAGACAGACAGACAGACAGACAGACAGACAGACAGACAGACAGACAGACAGACAGACAGACAGACACAGACGGACAGACAGACAGACAGACAGACAGACAGACAGACAGACAGACAGACAGACAGACAGACAGACAGACAGACAGACACAGACAGACAGAGCGAGAGATGTATCACATTGACAATACAGACAGACAGACAGATAGAGACCTACAGACACAGACAGACAGACAGACAGACAGACAGACAGACAGACAGACAGACAGACAGACAGACAGACAGACAGACAGACAGACAGATGTATCACATTGACAAAACAATATTTTGTAAAAATATATTGTTTAAAACGACGATTTACTGTATTTGTATAAGTCAAATACAATTACTCTGATTCTGATTCATATCAAGTCGTTTTAATTCTGGTTCCCTTTTCTATTCTCACATGAAAATGCTTTTTGGATTGTTCATCGCGTCAACACCAGTTCGTTACCGAATATTTCGTTATAATGTTAACTGGCAGTGCTGTAGTTTAGCTAGTTAACACGCTAATTGATTTGCATCAAACTCCCGTTCATTGAATGAACCATACAACAAAAAGCAACGTTCTATTGGTAAAACGATACGAATGCAAATAAAAAGCCCCATAACTAGGAATAATTAACCACATCCCCCGAAAACGGGAATTTCAGAACGAGGCATAATATCTGCTTAATTCTGTTGAGGAACTTTACTCAGAGTTAGTAGCAAACAGGTTAGATCACAGGCCAGCCGCCAATTAACTTGGCGGCTGGCCTTGGTCAAACCTTTTTGCACAAGCATGAAGTCTGTTCCAGCAACATAAGGGTTAAACGGTGTTATAAAATTATCTATAAAACGTCTGCGAACACTTAAAAAGTGATAGTTCGTTATTGTTTGGTTTGAGGGTGAAGGAATTTAATGCAGTTTTCAACAATATTTCAATAAATATCTAACGTACAAGTCTCAACTTTGCAGACACCATTTTGACGGCAGTGATTTGCCATCAAATGAATCAACGTATCAAGTTTCCTGAAAATGTAACTTTGTACACATATTTTGCACACTTAATTGTCGACAATGCGTGGTTGTTTGGCGGGGAATGAGGAATTCAATGCGGTTTTGGACAATATAGAAAACAATTATTTGACGGCGGCAGCAGAAATCGGTCCTACGGTAAAAACGTCAATTCCGAAAAAACTTCGTAAAACGTTTTCGCTTTATATATTCGTTTTAACCCATTACCAAACAATAACGGCATTTGAACAGTTTTTTTGCAAACGACACTGAAAGCATTTTAAGAACATGAGAAAATATAACAAGCAATTTCTCCTTTTCTAAGTGTTTTTCAAAGTGTTCTGCCTTATCTTAAGATCATTTTTCAATTTCATGTCATTTTGAATTGTCGTCGGCAAACGCTTTGAATTTGGGAAAGACGAAAGTTTGGCGTTTGGTAAAGGGTTAAAACATAATTAATCATGTCTTGTTTTCACCGGCTTCTTTCCCATATTTACATTACTGGCCAATAGTGATAGACTGAAAGTTCCGATTGGAACTACTCGAGTATTTCAGTGAGCTGAGAAATTCACCTCGGATATAAGTTTAGGGATACAATATTTCAGGAGAATTGCATTTAACATATCTCCTGTAAGCGTCCACGTTAAGTAGTAGTTCAATGTACATTGAAGCCTCGTTTATCCGGATCCCGTTTATCCGGATATCTCGCAATCCGAACGAAATTGTGAGGGAACGGAATTGTGCAGTAATTTGCTCAACCAATTACCAAACAATAACGACATTTTACCAGTTTGTAGCAGACGACTTTTGAAAACATTGTGGGTAAAGGAGAAGTTGCTCGTCACGAGCAATTTTTTCTTTCCCGAAAATGCTTTCTGTCTGCCATATCAGAAGATTATTTTTGAATTTCATCACGTTTTGAACTGTCGTCTGCAAACGGAAGAAAATTTGGCGTTGGTAAAGGGTTATAAGTATACACGTGCATATATAACGTTTATGTCTAAATGTGTATAAGACCAGGCCTTGCTTCATTAGTCCGGATGACTTGTTATTCCGGAAATTTTGTTGGTATCGGATGTGTCCGGATTAACGAGACGTCACTGTATATGGTATTGATGGATATCCTTTTAATTTATTTTTTATCGGTAACTCATACGAAATGGCGAAATCATTATTTGTGATTTATATATATATATATCTGTTTCCTTAATCATATTAAACGCCACTTTAGATCTCCCATTTAAGATCTATATTTGAAAACGAAAATACAATGGCGCAAGTCTCGCGAGAAGCAATATGGCGGCATCCAAATTATCTCAGAGGTGTTTTCATTGGATAAATCCGATAATTCAGATTCATGTTTAGCATGGCCCATTGACTTCATCAAACGCCTGAAAGACTTTGAGATCAATCTCGTTTCCAACTTCGGACCCCTGTGTTCCACATGTACTTAATTGTAAACCGGATTTCGCATAGCTATGTTTGACAGGTGCAAAGGCTCACTTCATATTATTTAACGAAATCACGGGATTTCAGAAACTAAGAAGTAAAGAAATAGAAAACCATATTTTGTTAAATCACACTTGTTGGTTATATCAAATTTCAAACGTCTATTTCTCCCAGAGCAAACCTCTCTCCGTAAGTGCCGTAGGGAACTAGTTCAGCTAGAATTACCATAATGCGCCATTTTGGAACACATTCTTTCTTCGGATTTCTTCGGTTGTTCTCGGTTGGCATCGATTTAAGCCGGAAATATTCAACCGAAAAGATTCGGCCCCGATCGCTGAAAGCCTAGAACGACAAAATTAGTCAGACGAAAGATAATAGCCTACTTTAAACATTTTTTAATTGCCATAACAATTAACAAAAGAAACACGTAAATTCAATCAAACAAATAAATAATAAGGCAAAAGGGTTTGACCACAAGTTCTACTAACTCAGATTTGGCCATTCAATGAAAGATAATGTTTCAAAATGGCGGATTATGGGTGTTCTACCTTTATTATGAAGGCCAACATCAAACCATTACACATGTACATAGAAAACCCCTGTAAATGGCGATTTTCGCACGAGCGGTTCAATCTAGTCCCCAGTCAACATTTTATTGACATCTGCCTAACAGTTTCCGGTCACGTGAGGTCAGAAAGAGCGGGAAAAGACTGGACCACGTTCAAACTAGTTAACGCTTGCGTGCGTTCGATAACTGGTACCCTCTCTCACTATCTCGCGAGAGTGTGTGCTAGGAAACCAGCCAGCGTGCGCTCGTATCGAACGCATGTTTTGAACTCAGTCCGCTAACATCTATTTTGTATTGTAATAATTACGTGTTAAGCAAATTGTACGGTTTTCCCTGCTATTCAACAGTGTGAGTATTGGGATGAATTTACCCTCAGAATGCTGGGTAATTTTCTCAAAGTAGGAATTTGCGTCGTCTGCTTTCTAGAACCTTAAATATCGGATTGATTCTATTGAGGAAAGATACCCAGAGTAGCAAACAGGTTAGATCACAGGCCAGCCGCCAATTTACTTGGCGGCTGGTCTGGATCTAACCTGTTTGGTGAGCGTGATGTCGGTTCCAGCACTACAAGTGTTAATAACACATTTCGCGCGGATGAATTTATCGGACGGGAGGAGAAATTCTGTATTTACATCGGGCAAGTTCGACTGATGATTTAGGGTATATATAATTCCAACTGAGAAGCAATTCTGACATAAATTATTTTATTTGGTAGCCTTTCAATTTTTGGAGGCTTGCACTTAATCTTAATTCGTTTTTCGTCCAATGAAAACACTTCTGACATAATGTGGAAGCCGCCATATTGTTTCTCGCAAAACTGCTTTCGCAGTACTTTCGTTTTCAAATGAAAATGTTAAATGTTATATCTAAACAGTCATTTGATTTGATCCGTGAAACATAAGATTAATTACAACTTCAAATTTCACTAAATATTAATTATGATTAACCGACCGAAAATAATGATTTTGAATGGTTTCTAACATTCTATACATAGACCTACGTGTTTTATTTATAATAATTGCGTTTTTGTTAATGGACCAGCGGACTTAATTGCTTAAAAAGATAATTGTTTGGTATTTTATTCACATTTGCAAATAATATATGTTTCGTAATTGAATCCGTAGCTAATAGAACCTATGTATTATGATACATGCGTTTTTAATTATAATTGAGGCCGTTTAATTACGCGTGTAAGCCTTTTTGATTGGTCTGAATGGACAAAAGCGTTTCCGAAATCCGTTTTTATACCATATATTGTAAACTGCACAACCCACACATATTCAAATGGTACTGTTACAATATAAAACGAAACGGATTATTTTTCATTCCATTTTGCTCAGTTTCAAGTCTCTGGAATCCGTTTTTATACCATAGATTATTAACTGCGCAACACACATAATACCAAATATTACTGTAACAATATAAAACCGAACAGATTTTTTTTTTCATTCCATTTCGCTCAGTTTCAAGTCTCTGGAATCCGTTTTTATACAAAAGATTATTAACTCCGCAGCACTAAACTCGTCAAATAATGCTGTTACAAAATAAAACAAAACGGACCTTTTTTTCATTTCTCTCAGTTTAAAGTCTACGGAATCCGTTTTTATACCATATAATATAAACTGCGCAACCCACACATAATCAAATATCGCTGTTACAATATAAAACGAAACGGATTTTTTTCATTACATTTTTCAAGTGTACATAATCCGTTTTTATGCCATAGAATATAAACTCCACAGCACAAAACTCGTGAAATAATGCTCTAACGATATAAAACAAAACGGATTTGTTTTCATTTCTCTCAGTTTAAAGTCTACGGAACCCTTTTTTGCCATAGATTATAAACTGAGCGACACACATGATTTCAAATATTACAGTAACGATATATAATCAAACAGATCTTATTTTTTCATTTCTCTCACTTAAAAGTCTCTTGAATCCGTTTATATGCCATAGACTATAAACTGCGCAACACACATAACATCAAACATTACTGTTACAATTTTAAACGAAACGGATGTTTTTTCTTTCCACTTTGCTCAGTTTCAAGTCTCTGGAATCCTTGTTTTATACCATAGATTATTAACTCCGCAGCAAAAAAACACGTCAAATAATGCTGTAAGTTAATGATATAAAACAAAACGGATTTGTTTTTTCTTTTCATTTTTCTCAGTTAAATTACTATCTCACATGTTGAATTTTCATTTTTCTGAAATATTTGTCTTTGACGAATGAAATGAAAGATATATGAAAGTACGTAAAACTAGTTTATTGGTACACTTTACACACCCCGTTTAAAACAGTATGATGGAAAATTAAGCACATTCAAATAGCAGATATTATCATAAAATCTTTATCTTTTATAAACCGCTTAAAAGGTTTGTTTTGTAAATCATTGTCTTAATTTAAAAAATCCAAATTTGAATACCGTTTTCGGTCTTCATGTTGGTCTCGCAAAACATTTGACTGCGTTAACCCTTTCCCAAACAAAAACGACATTTGACCACTTTGTTGCAGACGACTTGAGAAAAAATTGAGGGAAAAGGAGAAATTGCTCGTAACGAGCAATTTTTCCTTTCCCCAAAGTGTTTTCTGCCCTATCAGAAGATTACTTTCCAATTTCATCACATTTTGAAATGTAGTCTGCAAACTCTTTCAATTTGGGACAGCCGAAAAATTAGCGTTAAGTAAAGGGTTAAGGTTTTGTTTATTAGCGTGTCACCCCAAGTGAAAGGGCCAGCCAGTTTGGCGTATGATACACTTTTCACTGATAATACCAAATACCTCAAAAACTTCTATCACTATGCCAGGCGCCAAGCGGACATAAGTCGGTAACAATTAATATAACTAGCTCGTGGCTTATGAATCGACTATTTCGGAACAAGCCCCGTGAGAAACATTTTCCAGACAAATGCCTCCCGTGGGGCGCGAACCTTCGACCTCCACGTCCCGAGGCAGACGCCTTAACGACTATGCCACGGTGACATACGAGTATGTTTATGTTGAAACCATATTTTCCTACATATAAGAAATATAATCGAAACGGGTAAGAGGATGGCATCAAAGTTCAACACGAAACAATACAATATTTTCATTTCCAGTAATTTAGGCCTTCGGCACATTATACAAGTATATCCCCATATTTGTGATACATAAACAGACACAATATAAAGCATATATGTTTAAACGAAAAGCCTGTAAGATTTCATCACTACATCAGCACATACTGAACAAAGACATATCGACTTTAAATCGAAACGACAATAATAACACGTTAATCATCTGGGGTCCGTTTTACTAAACAAGATACGGAAAATATTTGCGTAAGTCATAATCGATAAACATGGATAGTATCTTCAATGAAAGAAAAATATTGTAATGTGACACGTCATTGGAAGCGTCTCGGAGAGACGATTCCAATGATGTGTTACTTTGCAATATTGCTTTGCCCAATCTGGATAAAAGCGGAATTGTTGTTTTAGACTTACGCAAATCTTAAGCGTAAACTGTTTAGTAAAACGGTACCCTGCAATATACGAGTATAAGTCTTGCGAATTTTAAAAGCTTCGCATACAACTACATGTATTCGCTTTTCACCGAAGAGTTCCGGCCACGACCGATGTATACCGAGAACGACCGAAGCAATCCGACGAAAAAATAAGTTTCAAAATGGCAGATTATAGATTATTTTAATGAAAACAAAGGTGTTTAGTAAGTTTATAATAAAGATGGTAAAAAGGCATTGTGAAAGGTGCTAATTGGTGTTTCTATCCAAAATTAATTGATAGTTATTCTAAAAAAAAATGTTGGAGCAAGGCCTTTTCAAGACAACATAGCTTTAGTTGAAAATTGATATATATGTAAATTAAGGGCGTAAAGGTATATATGGTGGTTTTTTTTGTGCTTTTTTTCCGAAAAAAAAAATATATATTTTCAGATACGTAATTGCTTTAGAATTTGATATAATGGGTGAAACATTGCCTAGCGACACCTCGTTTTGCTATCTAATGTGTTATTTCCTATGCCTGTAGTACCATATGAATTACTATATAAAGATCAAATTAAAGGAATAAGAATGACAACCGAGACATAAGCTATCGTTTGAATTGTATGTACAAAACATAGAATTTAATCAATATGTCAGAGCGTTGATTAACCCTTTCCCAAACTATAACGACATTTGACAAGTTTGTTGCAGACGGCTTTAGAAAACATTGTGGGTAAAGGAGAAATTGCTCGTAACGAGCAATTTCTCCTATTCCCACAAGGTTTTCTGCCGTATCAGAAGATTATTTTCCAATTTCTTCACATTTTGAAATGTCGTCTGCAAACTCTCTCAAGTTGGGACAGTCGAAAACGTGTTGTTTGGGAAAGGCTTAAACACAATAGAGTCAACAAAATATACTAAAAGCTAGACTTTCACGCGACGAAATATTACTAAAACGTTTACATATTTGAAACACACAATAGAAAATAAGATTTTGTGGCCGGATTTCACAATCGTTATGACTTCGTAAAGTGATCAGGCATTGTTATGCAATAGCCGTAGCTCTAAAAAATAATATGATTGCGTCATAAAAGCTTTGAAATGTCTTAAAAGCATATAAGCCCTCAGACCAACTGCAAAACTCGGATATATGCGTCATGAATAATGATAGAAGATGTTGAAACATAGCAAAAAACCACAGGATCATGACAATATAACGCCAGCACTATTTGTTATCTATTTTCCAAAGTGCTATTTTCTTAAATTTGGTGCCCACCAATTTAACATCTTTGTTTACATTCGAGTAACATCTAAAATAGCAAGGAGCACACGGATTTATGATTGAAAATAACCTCCTTAGAAAAAGCAGTGAACACACACACAAAAAAACCTGTCATTTATCAAATATTAAGAACGTGAACATTCAAAATGGAGAAATTCCTGGATTTCATTGGGTCCCAACGTTTCTCGGCTGACATTGTTTTATCGCTAATTGCAATCAAACCTTATAGTATTCACTCTACTAAAACATCATGGGAACGTGTTACAGTCTCAATTCAACTGTAAAGGGAATTTAAGGAACTTTTAAGTTAATTTTCAATTATTCTAGAACTTTTACAATTAAAAGTAATTGTAAATGAGCGAAAGTATGGCTTAAATGAAATGAAGGACACTCCAACGACAAATCCAGTAGTCCATAGTAAGGTTCGATCTTGCAATCCGCAGGTTACAATTCTTACACCTTAACCATTAGGTCCATAAAGAATACCTTATGATGTCAAGTGCATTCACGTTCTTCGAGAAATAGGAATAAAAGAACGGAGTACGAGTAAGAATTGGAAAACACAATGGAGACAGACACAACAAACATAGTTCTGTTAGTAATTAAATGTTTAATATATCATATTGTTCAAGATATTTCTATTTTCATTATTCAGAGAAATTCAAACATTTGTAAAATCTAAAGAAGTGTCCAGACCGAAAGCGAATGGCTGATCTTTGAAAGGATTTTCAAAATTTTTTATAAAGAAAATTAAGGACCCCGGGATGCAAGTTCAAACCTTAACAACTGAGTCACGCATAACCCTGTCGGTTAATTTCGAATTTACAAACAATGAGTAACCATCACTGATGGTAATAAGTGCGAAACTCTTGAATTAAACTCGAGGACTTGTTTTTACTCAGTAATTGTCGCGATGAATCCACGCATTGTAAACAGAATTCGATTATCAAGGGTCTCCCACATTATTTGAATAGGATCGAATTGTGTTTAGATTAGAAAGAGAGCCGCGATTTTGTAAAACGTGAGAAATTGGTATCTGAGACAAGCCAAGCCTTGTATTTGGTGATTTTTGGACGGATTGGAGTTTAACACATAATTCAACAATATTTCAGATTTCCTGAAATATATAAGGGGCTTGGAATCTAAGTCAAGCCAAGCCCTCTGTTTGATGAATAGATGAGTTGTGGTTTAACACAGATTTCAACAAGTTTTCTGTATGCGATGAGATAATTCTATAAGAATGTGCCAGCTACTGTGTACATATTAATGTAAAAGACTTTGTTTATGAGGAAGAGGGAATAAATTAGGTTATGAGAGGAAGAGAGAGATATATATATATATAAAAAAGAGAGAGTCAGAAAGTGAGAGAGAGGGAGAGAGAAAACAAGAAAGAGAAGAAAAGAGAGAGAGAGAGAGGGAGGGAGTGCGAGAGTGAAAGAGAGAAGAGAGAAAAAGAGAGAGAGAGAAAGAGAGACAGAGATAGAGGGATGGAGAGAGAGAGAGAGAGAGAGAGAGAGAGAGAGAGAGAGAGAGAGAGAGAGAGAGAGAGAGAGAGAGAGAGAGAGAGAGAGAGAGAGAGAGAGAGAGAGAGAGAGACAGACAGACAGAGAGAGAGAGACGACGAGAGAGAGAGAGAGAGAGAGAGAGAGAGAGAGAGAGAGAGAGAGAGACAGACAGACAGACATACAGACAGACAGACATACAGACAGACAGACAGACAGACAGACAGACAGACAGACAGACAGACAGACAGACAGACAGACAGACAGACAGACAGACAGACAGACAGGCAGACAGACAGACAGACAGACAGACAGACAGACAGACAGACAGACAGACAGACAGACAGACAGACAGACAGACAGACAGACAGACAGACAGACAGACAGACAGACAGACAGACAGACAGACAGACAGACAGACAGACAGACAGACAGACAGACAGACAGACAGACAGACAGACAGACAGACAGACAGACAGACAGACAGACAGACAGACAGACAGAGAGAAAGACAGGGAGAGAAAGACAGGAAGAGAGAGTGAGAGAGACAGAGACAGAGAGACAGAGAGACAGAGACAGAGTCAATATAAGTCAATAATATCATTTGGGTTAAAGGGTTGGTCCACACTTTAAGTATCGACAGATAATTAATTAGAACCCACTTAAAATCATCGAATTAAAAGGTAAAATGAACAAATAAAACAACAATGGGTCTTGCATTGATTGTCCTAGTTTCACTGTTGACTGAGGTTACACATTAACCCTTATAGTGCTTGAACCGACTTCATGCTTACGCAAAAAGTGTTAGATCCAGGCCAGCCGCCAAGTAAATTTGCGGCTGACCTGTGATCTAACCTGTTTGCTACTCTGAGTATCTTTCCTCAACGAATTTGATCAGATATTCAAGGTTTTGGAAAGCAGACGTCACAAAATATATTTTTAGAAAATAACCCAGCATTCTAAGGGTTATAACGATTGGAATTAAACCTGACTGTTCATGCTTTTTTGTTTCATTGACGAAAAGCACAACAAATCATATACAGATTATAAATGATATATAAAAATTAGTTCAACATGTGAGTTTTTGATTTTTCGATGCTTTCAACAGTAGGATTTGATTAAACGCTGTTTTATAGCACATGGACAGCTAAGTATGGCTTAAGCCCATAACCGAACAATAATGACATGTTAACTCTTTGTTGCAGACGGCTTTTGAAAACACTGTGGGAAAAGGAGAAATTGCTCGTGACGAGCAATTTCCCCTTTTTCCACAATGTTTTCTACTTTATCAGAAGACTACTTTCCAATTTCGTCACATTTTGAAATGTCTTCTGCAAAATCCTGTAATACTATAAAACTACAAAACCCGTTATTGTAATTTTCATTAAACAAGCCAATATCAATCAAATACTGTTTCTAATACAGGTGCGTGTTTTATTTAATTCACTCACTTGCATATATATTTCGATGAGTTTCGATGAGTTTGTGCATGACTGGACCGAGTCATATTCTGCAAAACATGCCTTTGTCAGGTCCTGCGCCGAGCCGTCGATTCATATCCATGTACATCTACTAGTTCTATACGGCGAATTGAGTATGCAAAAAGTATCTGCTAAATCAATGCACTTGTATTAGTTTGTAAATGAATGTTGTATGTTTAACCAATTTATTTCAACATGATTGCTATGCTATGCATTGTGTGTATTCTGGGCCGGAGGCCTTTATTTTTTAATAAAATGTATGTTATGTCATGTTATCATCATAAATTACTTTTTAATTTATTTAGTTCACGTCTCTTGCCATATATTGATATGATAGTTTTTCTATGATACATTGTCAGTTGTTTTCATTACTGTATAACAACTAATAACATGCAAGTTAGAATGGTCTACCGTATTAAACTTCCTTTTTTTCTGGTTAAATTGATATTTAATCGAACCTATTTGGAAGTTATTTGTGAGCGAATAACGATAAGCAGGTCTTCTTTTTGAAGAAAAAGAAATCCAATTAAATGTGTCATGATCTTTACAAAATGGATGATTAATTTTTGGTGTCACCGCCATCTTTAACCGCCATTTTTGTTTCTAAGCCAGCTGGTCATGTGACGTTGGTTGTGGCAGAGATCAATCCCATAAAGGGAGATCACTGTGAGGAGTTTGACTGTAAAAACAAATTCAATAATTCAATGCACATAAAAGGAGATTAATGCTAAATCAAAGTATATCATTAATCAAACTAAGTTATCACCAAAAACCTCAATCAGCACAACTTAAACATAAAAGCCAACAAGAAATAACCCAGATTAACCAGTTTAATAATTCAGATTGTGTGATTTTCCATCCCTGACCTTGACAGTTGATACACACATTTTTGAACCGACCAATCAGAATTCGTTATTTTGAATATGTAAACAAACAGGTTGTTGATGAACATTATTGAATTGGAGACAACTATATTTCAAGAACAAAATAACTTGCATTAAAGGAGTCTATTTGATAGGGTCGCAATGCACTTGTAAATTAATTCTCATGACTTTTATGAATATAATAAAAGAACTCCATATATCTTTTCAGTAATTTATTTGTACTTATCTCCTTTTATGTGCCTTTAAGTAACAAGAATAGATAACATGGGTTGTAACTAAGGACGTCTCTGTTAGAATAATAATTCGAGTTATTTCCCTTTAGTTTTACAATTCACAATTTATTTGAATTGATATCATTATTAGATGATTATTTTATTAGCTTTTGTTAAACAGTCAAAACGTTGGTCCAGAGGTGGAGGGGATAACTTTTGAACTGTTGACCAGAGGCCGTAGGCCGAGGGCAACAGTTTATAATGTCATTCCCGACACCGAGGGATCAAAGTTTTGACTGTTCCACAAATGCCATAAAATAACTGTTTTATTACCAGATGCCTTATTTGATTTTTTGACACCGTTCAACTATAAGATTTGCGCCAAATTGTCGTTTGTTTATAAAAGGCATGACCGTGTTAACGCTCGAAAAGCTAAAGCACTTTGCCGCACCATGAATAACATACCCGTATTGTTTGCCGAATTGAAATCGGTACATTCCATCTTGGGCGGAAAATACCGAATATTGCCGAGCGATCTTTACGGAAACCCACAATTTGCATACGGTCAACAGTTAAAAATGTTGTCCGGTCAACAGTTAGTAGTGAAGTTAGATTACCAAATCAAAAACAGCTTTCCATTTTCTCTCAATAAAACAGCAACTCATAATAAAACCATGATCTTTCTAATAACAGCTTATTGAAGGACTGTCTATCTGAACAATGATAACGCCTCTGGGATAATATAGATGCCGCCATATTGTTTCTCGCGAGACTTACGCCATTGTACTTTCGCTTCCAAATATAGTTCTTAAATGTTAAATCTAAATAGTCATTTCTTTTATCAAGAACACGGTTATATATAACACAATTTATCAATTCGTATAAGTTACCGAAGAAAAATAATTTTAAATGATGTTCAACACTTCCATATATATATATATTGAACTACTTAACGTGGACGCTTAGAGGATATGTGTAATATGCCGGGGACGATTTACCCGAAATAGTGTAACCGTACACATACATCCGAGTTTTTTTTTTCTCAGCTCATGGAAATTCCCGAGTAGTTCCGATTGAATTGCGCCTACACACGTTTAATAGCTCTTTCAACGGCACGCAGTTAATATAAATAAAGTTATCTAAAGAAATTGCTAACACCATCGATAACGTTTCTTATATCATGTGACATGTGCCCGTTTGTGACTGGATAAACGAGATTAACCGGAAGCGCGTGTTCGGATCACTTTGGATATGTTCGCTTTGTTCGATTCCTGCATCGAGGCAACGTTAAATTGAGTCACATAACACTGGTTCTTTACGTGTCGGATTTGGGTCGGCGTAAAAGGATTTAATTGCGAACTGAAGAAGTACTAGGGCATTTCGATCATTTAATCAACGCTGTTTTTGAAACATGAGTGATTATCATTATTAAATAAATCTGTTTAACATATAGGCAGTATTGATACAATGCAATGCGAAAACTTTATGACACTCAATTCCTTTTACAGAAAACGTGAGATTAAGTAATATGAAACACAATGTAAACGAGGCGTCTGCTTTTGTCCATCTCACTAATCTCTCTGTTTCTGTCTGTCTCTCTCTACCTCCCTCTCGCTCTTTTCTTCCTTTCTCTGTCCCCCTCTATCTCTTTCTCCCTATCTGTCTCTCTCTGTCTCTCTCTGTCTCTCTCTGTCTCTCTCTGTCTCTCTCTGTCTCTCTCTGTCTCTCTCTGTCTCTCTCTGTCTCTCTCTGTCTCTCTCTGTCTCTGTCTGTCTGTCTGTCCGTCTGTCCGTCTGTCCGTCCGTCCGTCCGTCCTCCTTCTCTTTCTCTCTCGTGAAGATTACCTGGGTATAACACCGTTGTAGTTACACACTCGTTTGTTATGCGCAAGTAATGTTCACTCCGGGAAATATTTCCCATTAAACAAACAATATGTTGCTTAAACTCTATTTTGATAATACCGATATTGTTGCGTTTATAGCTTAACACAGATGCAATCTTTACTGACTAAAACATATGGTCTTACAACAATTGTACACACGGGCATGTCAAAGTATGTGAGCTTAAAGGCACATGAAAGGAGACGAATGCTATATAAAACTATATCATTTCATAAACTTTAGGCCAGCTTCTTATACGAGAAGTTATCAACCAAAATAAACCCATCAGCACAACTTTGATGTGAAAGTCGTCGAGAAATAGCCCAGATCAACCAGTTTAATAATTCCCATAAATGTTTACAAGTAATAATTTCCGTCAATTTTCATCATCTCCGATGTCCCTGGGGTTCGTTCGTGATGTACACTTATTTTGATGACGTAATTTGATCTACACACAACTTATTTGTAAACAAAGAAAACGAATGGAGATTCTTTAAAAACTGTGATAGTCGGTGGCTAAGGAACAGTAAAAGTATTTAAAGATTAATCACGAATTTACATGAATTTACATGAATTTACATGAATTTACACGAATTTACACGTAATAGCTCTTTAAAAGATTTCTGCAAATGCTTAAAGATGTATTTTTTCTTTTTGACGTCGACCTTTACGTATTGGAATAAGGCCGTGGTACGTTACAGAGATCTTTTCTAGGTTCATGTATTTGAGTATACTTAGAACATACAAGTAGAAAATGAAACTCATTTTCAACTAAGTTCGACGAACACATTTTACAATGCCTGTTTTCTCTTGGTATTCCATCAAATCTACCTGACTCTATTTCTAGTTTGTGAGAACATAGTCTAAATGTACTCGTCAAATAAATCATGTTCAAAAACATGCACGATATTTCGGCCACGATGAAAACATTATTATTTGTATAGTTTATGTCTCATCAGACAACTCTCGTTTGTTATCGGCCGAACTATTCCCTGAATTTTAAAGGCCCATTAAAGGAGATAAATGCTATATCGAACTATATTATTTGTGAACTTTTGGATAGATTCAAATAGTTATCACCAGAAAACACTATCGGCACAACTTAAATGTGAAAGTAAACCAGAAATAACCCAGATAAGCAAGTTTTATAACTCAGATTTCCTGATTCTTCACCTCTGACCTTGACAGTTGATTCACACATTTTTGAACCGACCAATCAGAATTCCTTATTTTGAATATGTAAACAAACAGGTTGTTGATAAACATGATTGAATTGGAGACAACTATACTTCAAGCACAAAATAACTTATTTAAAATCAGTCTATTTAAAAGGATCTCAATGCATTCCTAAACTAATTCGCATTACTTTTATGAACATGATAAAATATTGAGCTCCTCTCCTTTGATGTGCCTTTAAGATGAAATAAGCTCTAAATGCAACATAAACAAATACACGTACCTTGTCGGTGATATCAACAGCCGTATTGGTGTGATGCGTGATTTCGTCACGGCCGATTGGCATAATAATGCTATTGCAGACATGGATGACGACACTGTATCACTATTGTACAAGTATAAACTCTTTGATGTCCTGTCTATGAATCTAGAATGATAAACACAAGATAGAAAGATCAATTTATATGGTTAAAAACTTCAGATATATGTTAAAAAAATGAGTTGGTTTTACTAAATGGTAGACTTTCAATAGACAAACAAATCGATTGACAAAAAATACAAAAGATAGAAAGATCAATTCATATAGTTAAAAACTTTAGATATATGTAAAAAATTGAATTGTTTTAATTAAATGGTAGACTATCAATAGACAAAAAAATCGGTTGATAAAAAATACAAAAGATAGAAAGATCAATTCACGATTGAAAACTTCTAGGTATATGTAAAGAAATTAGTTGTCTTTATCAAATTGTAGACTATCATCAGACAAACAAATCAGCCAGTTTTCTTTCAGAGATAAGTAACATTGGTCCACTTACAGGGCGTCGGCCTCGGGACACGAGGGTTGTGGGTTCAAATCCCGGTAATAGCGGAATCTGCCTTGTGAGCTTTCAATAATCCACAGTCGGCGCGAGTACTGGTTTTGTATCCAGGAAGCAGAATCGACAGTGGTTGATCTAAATTGTAAGAACTTGTTTCAAAAGTCGATTTAAATTGAATGAGTTTGAGACATAAATCAGTAGTTGACTATGCTATGCCAACCACTGAGTGTTTTTCTTTTTAAAAAGAGCATTGTTTATTTTAATAGTGTTGACTATTGGACTGGCCTGTCGATTATCAAAGCTTCATGTTGTATAATTATTGAATGTTACTTTTCTGTTATTTGTAATAATGTTAAATATTCCACAGCATTCCACCGATGTACTTTTTTCTCTTAACCCTTTACCAAAAGCCAAATTTCGACTGTCCCAAATTGAAAAAACATTTTATAACGTGACAAAATTGGAACATGATCTTCTGATAAAGTAGAAAAACATGGGAAAATGAGAAATTGCTTGTCACGAGCAATTTCTCCTTTTCCCACAGTGTTTTCCAGAGTTGTCTGCACCAAAATGGGTAAATGTCGTTATTGTTTGGTAATAGGTTAAGACATTTAACAATAGTATCATGAAAACCCACAACCAAATGTAATCCTCGACAAGAACACTTTTGTGATTGTATTTGTATTTGTAAAGCCTTCGAAAAAATCAGAAAACAATATATAACTGAGTATTACTATAAAAAACCATCTGTCTTTAAGTTCAATGCTCTCATGTCTACAAATAATGAAGCTTTACTAATTAATTTGGCAAAATACATAAAAACGGCATTGGAGGCACGTCAACTATTCTTAAGCGTTCATAATCATACACAACAATCTTAATTACCTATTTTTACTTATTTTTTCACTCTTTGATAATCAAATATTGCTTTACGTGTTTAGTATAACTTTCCTTAAAAACCACATGGTATAATACTTTGTACAAACTATGTATAATATGACTATGTACTATGTGCTTGTTTAATAAAATATGTTCTGTTCTGTTCTGTTCTGTGAAGGGCTTGCAAATTTCGTTTAAACCATTTCCAAACTATAACGACATTTGACTAGTTTGTTGCATACGACTCTGTAAAAACATTGTGGGAAAAGGAGAAATTGCCCTTAACAAGCAATGTCTCCTTTTCACGCAATGTTTTCTGCTCTCTCAGAAGATAATTCTTCAATTATATGTTATAATGAAATGTCGTTTGCAAACTCATTCAATTTGGATCGGTCGAAAATTGGGCGTCTGTTAAGGGGTTAATATATATGTGTCATCAATTGTATTTTGTTTTCTCTCCATATTCTGTTTACCAAAATGTTCAAGCAGAGTATATAAAAAAATGAGAAACAAAATGATTACACTCACCAGAGAGCAATCGTATCTACTCGGCAATCCCCGTAATAAGTCGGTAGATATACCTCGTAGGCAGTACATGAATACACCAGAAATCCTGGGGTAATTCGCCTTATTTCCGGCAGATAACGCAAAATACACACGGGCACTAAATATGTATTTAAATACATACAAATTGGTTATATATCACAATTAAATGGTTTTTTTACCCTTTTCATTAAAGATGATCATATGAACACATCTTTGTTTCATATTTTGTCAATCAGCTCTTTCCGGTAATCCCCGGCTTGTGACGGGGATTGCCGAGTTGATACGATTGGCCCTTCGTTGCTGACCTACTTTCAAAAATGGCTCCCCATTACCTCCGAGGTTATTTTAAGAAATGGCCGAGGTGTTCCGAATGACCAGAGAGCTGTCCTTTTGACCTGTCACCTAGTTATTTCATTCATAACATAGCCCGTTAGAATACACAACACAGTATAGACTTTACTATACGCACAACTTGCACGCAATTTTTCTGTGCCTTGCGCGGTTCACTGACTAATCAGGGGCACTCTTTTACGCAGTAATCTCCCTTCACATTTTGGTTAGGAGCTCTCTGCTATCACAGAAGAAATCCTTCAAGATCTGGAAGGATTATATATTTCTTTTTCAAGTTAAGAAGTTTGACTTCTATGGCCCAATCATTAAAATCATTAAAAAAGGTAATCGCAAATTCTATTTATATGTAAAAAACTGACAGAAGTTGCTAAAATCGTACCAAACAATAATGACATTTACCCATTTTGGTGCAGACAACTCTGGAAAACACTGTGAGAAAAGGAGAAATTGCTCGTGGTTCGAAACACGGTCCCGTATCGGCCAACCAATGTTCATTTGATATAATGAAGCATTAAAGTACATAAGGTAATGTCCTCAAAGTAACGGACATCAACAGTGTGTTTTCTTTATTTCTTTTGCGTCTCAGCTATATTGTTTGGGTCCCATGACTGTATCTATCGTCACGTGATTTTTATGAAGGCACTGAAGTGTAGGGAAGGGAATAATTCCTGCGCGGAGTTAACTCGAATGATCCAAGCTGTAACTGCGTGACAGAGTGAAATATCTACGTCTGGATTATTCGGACTAGCGCGGAGTCTGAGACGGGTGTCGAAGGAATCCAATCGGAACCACTCGGGTATTTTCGTGAGCTGAGAAAACACCTCGAATATAAGTGTAGGTTACAATTTTTCTGGTAAATCGTCCCCGACTTATAACACATTTCCTCTAATTCTCGAAGGAGTGTCCTTTGACAAGGCACTACAAAGGCATAGCGTAGTACTAATGAACCAAGTGGGCATCCGTGGCCTAGTGGTTAGAGTGCATAACGTGGATTCACATGGGCCTTTCCGTGTGGGTTCAAATCCCATTCGGATGTTTATGAAAGGAAACCTCCTGGCTGTCATACGGAGTGTCGAGGGTTCTACCCGGCTTGACCAGCCCTTATGGGCAGTTGAGTATGGGGTCTTTCTCCATCATTTAGACTCGTACATCGCAACATGATTGAAAAAGATGGTCAATTAAGTATGGGGTCTTCCTCCATCATTAAGATTCGGGCATGGCAACTTAACTTAAATAATGTTTACGCGATACAAAACCCATATATAATAGGTGAATCGAAGGACATGAATCGATTAATAGTTGGAAGATTGTTGACACGGCATCAAACTAAAACATCTTTAGTATTTGAGCATAAGTTACAAAGCTTTAACTTTGACAAGCTGTCCTAACCTATTGAACCTTTTCTTGTTTATTCGTTCCAATGGTTTAATAGATAGAGTTCTTCGAGTGCACAATTTTTCCATAGTCACTTGTCTCTCTTTTTTTTCACACATATCCATTTCCCGCCAAATGTCAATCCCAAATTACGTCCCTTATTATACATTTAAGTCATCCTGGATTACTCCCCTTTACAACTGTTCATTTCAGTTCCGAATATATGGCTGCCATGTTTGGATTGTAAATGGATAAAGGCAAACATTTTTTATAAATGCTAACAAAAGGCATACATGTATGTATGTGTTAAAATAACCTCGCTGCTTTGGCGACAAATGGAACATGTATTGCAAGCAATGGCAAAAATGATAATAGTAAGACAAAATGAAGTTATATCAAATCGTTTATTAAAAAAGGGTGCAAATAGAAGAAGAAGAATATAACATGGGCATATAGATATATATATGTATATATTTTATATCAAAGGCCGCTTTTAAAAGCCGTTGTTAACACTATCTATACTTTGCCCCGAAAAAGGTTGAAAACGACGTTTAAAGGTGCTTGTTCCCACATGATACACTGTGCCAGTCAAACTAAAATGTCCTTGAAACAAAACAGGTTTTGTATTGCGGTATAACGTTCAATTAAAGAAAATAACTACTGAATGCCAAATTGATTCAGAATTTTTCAATACATCTTAGCCTACACAGACGGTTTGTGGTGGGTTTCAAGACTGTCGCAACGCTTTTGAATATAAATACATATCTATTAATTGTATACATAACATAACATAATTTTAGTCGGCATTTAACATAAAAAAAAAACTTGTTTATAGTTTACAAAATATATTTATAAAGTATGTGTGAAGACGTATGAACAATAAATAATTTCTAATCGTTTTCAGAGAAGTATTTGTGAGGTAATGATCGAAAAATCGGAGAGTAATATCTAAATTAAAAACCATATACTTATGCAATAACCTGTATCGTCTTCCAGTATTGTATAAAGTCCCTAAATACTTTAATACGAACTAATGTTGCTTCCAATGCTTTTTCTCCAGTATGTCTCATGCAACAGTACAGCTGCTTTAAAGTTTAAAAGAACTCTTGTTTAATATCAAAGGTTCCTGACATTTGTTAATAAATAGCTTTATATAATTCAAGAACATATCCTTATTTTACCCTAATAGTGCTGGAACCGACTTTGTGCTGATGCAAACAGAATGGATCCAGGCCAGTCGCCAAGTAAATTGGCGACAGGCCTGTGATCTAACCTGTTTGTACTCTGAGTAATTTTCCTCATCACATTATAGCAGATATTTAAGGTTTAGGAAAGAAGGCGACAGAAATATATATTTTTGAGAAATTTACCCAGCATCCAAAAGACAAATGAAACAAAACTAATGAAGACTTACTCGGAGCTCTGGGATAAATAGACGTTTACAATTAAATATACAGTGAAGCCTGGTTTGTCCGGACCCTGAATTTACCGATGTCTCGCAATTCGAACGAAATTGTAAGGGAACGGAATTATTGTGCAGTAATTTGCTTAACAAACAACCTGACAATAACGACTTTTGACAGGTTTTTACAGACGACTCTCAAAATCATTGTGGGTCAAGGAGAAATTGCTCGTGACGAGCAATTTCTCCATGACCCACAGTGTTTTCCGCCATATCAGAAGATTATTTTGAATTTCAATTTAGGACGGTCGAAAATTTGGCGTTTGGTAAAGGTTTATAAGTATACCTGTGCATATCGACCGTTTAAGTCTAAATAAGTTTAAAACAAGGCCCTGCTTCATTAGTCCGGATTATTCGTTAATCCGGATATTTTGTTGGGACCGGACGTGTTCGGATTAACGAGATATTACAAGAGGTATACAAGTGGTGTCAGTTAACCAAATATACATTTATGGATACCGAACCGGTTACTGTTATTCTTCTGCCCGAGAACTAGTCTGTTAACCACACATTCCCGCGCGGTTTTACCGGCCCACTTCCATTATTTAACACGTGACCATCACTGAACGCGGCCGGTGTGCGCATGACTCCCGAAAACGGCCGAGTGGTACCTAGGAAAAACGTCGGCTTCTCCGACTTCGTCTCGCACTCTTCCGTGACTTGATCGGCGGCGGCGAACGAACTCTGTAACCTCTTCGCAAGTACCCGCGGACTTTCGTCGCCTAGCGACCAATCTGAGTCGACGAGATTCGCGGAGCTTGAGAAGGGCGACACCTGGCGGCGGTTCTTGGAAAGTTCCATAACTCTTCGAAGCTCTCGTTTCTCTTTTTGCGGTGTGCTGATGACGTCACGGTCGCTATTGGGTGTGTCACGTGAGTCGTATTGACCAACCATGATGGTTTTCCGGTGTTTCGCCGAGCCGTGTTTCTGCGCATGCGCTTTGCCATGGCAACAGCACCGAATGATGGCCGCCATAAGCATGGCGCCGATTAGGATTCCCATGAAGAAAAAGCTGACAGCGAGAATGGTGCCTGAAAGTAGATTGGTATCCACATAATTATTTCATTCAATTATTTCTTTCAATCTAAGCTCGCCATAAAAAAAAAACCCTGCAAAACGGGGTAGAATGAGTTCTAAATCATTAAACAATATGCCAGAAAGTAGATAGGTGTTAACAGTATTATTTCATTCAACTCTTTTTAAAACTAGAATGTCCACACAAATCCTGTAATTCTGGGTAAATGAGTTATAAATCTTTAAACAATACGCCTGAAAGTAGATAGGTGTTCACCTCATTGTTTCATTCAACGCTCTTTTTAAAAATAGAATGACGCCAAAAAAAACCTACCAAACTGGGTAAAATGATTTATTAATTATCAAAATTTATGTTTAAAGATTGCAAGACACCAATTATACAGGATCTTACTCCTTGAGTACGAACCTATTCTGATTTCAATTGCTATTCTCCAGTGCGTATAAAACAATACAAAATAATTTTTCAGCTGTTGTATAGTTTACAGCTGTTGTATAGTTTAAAATAAATTAAGTTTAAATATAGTAATAATTATAGTTAGTTACTTTTTTTCATAGTTTGTCATAACGTTTTATTAGTATAACATTTACATGTCGTTGCTAAATACATTACGTTACTGACACAGGTCCCGTATGGGCTCTCTTTGTCAGTGACGTACCAACATTTTTCAATTTTGTAACTATATATATATATATCTCAAAAGCGATGGAGAGCTTTTCGATTTTGATACATTTAGATTCATTATTTACAAGCTTTAAAAAACAAATATGAACTTATTTGGCTTCCGATGGCTTTTCTCGATCTCATATCATACAACCCTACAGATGTTGTGCCGTTTTAAAAAAGTGAAATTTTAACTTTTTAATTTCCTCACATCTGTGAATAAGCAACTTTAAAAGAAACTTTTCCTTGCATGTTATAATTACCAAACAAGTGTCCTTTTTTCATTATAAATATTTTTCGATTTTATCAATTATCTTCAATAAGAGAAACTGTTATTATACGATTATTTAGTAATAGATTCTTATTTCAACTAATTCATTTAACTTCAATACTATGAAGTAAAATCGAATTTAATAGAGACTTTGACTGTTGAGATAAAACTTAAAACACTAACGTCCTAGGGTCAACAGTTTAAAAGTCATCCCCTCCAACCCTGGACCACAATTCTACTAAACAACTTAAGGAAAATATTTGCGTAAGTCATAACTGATACACATGGATAGTATCTTTAATGAAAGTACAATATTGCAATGTGACACGTCATTGGAAGCGTCTCGGAGAGACGATTCCAATGATGTGTTACTTTGCAATATTGCTTCGCCGAATATTGTTATAACAGGAATGGTTGTTTTAGACTTACGCAAACCTTACGCGTTAACTGTTTAGTAAAGCAGTACCCAGGGTACCGTTTTACTAACCAGTTTACGCTATAGATTTGCGTTAGTCTAAAACAACAAACGCTTCCAATGAAGTGCACATTGCAACATTGTACTTTCATTGAAGATACTATCCATGTTTATCAAGTATGACTTACGCAAACATTTTCCGTAAGTTGTTTAGTAAAACGGGCCCCTGGACCACATATTTGACTGTTCCACAAAAGCCAATGGAAAAACTGTTTATACTTCTGAACGATTCACTATACACTCGAAAATAATTTGCTACAGCGATAACAATTTTCTTTTGATACGCAATTAAGCCAAATGGTACTTATCATATATTTTAACAAAAGTATTCGACATTATGTGTTTACCATGCATATGTAAGTTTTGATTTTATTTAATACAGCAAATTTATCACTGTGCCGAAATTAGGAATTGTTTAACATGGAAATGATACCAGTTGTGTAGCGGTTGGCGCTAATTACAATAACGCATGTATACTAGTTCGAAATCAAAAGAAAATCATACAGAACAGGGGAATTGTCGTAAACATTTTTTTTTCAATTGTTTTTCAATTAGTTTGAATAAGTAGTACACTAAAGGAGACATGCAATTTTACCTGTCTTTTCATACATTACGTTTGAAATTAAAGGCTTTTTGTGAAGACAATAGCGCAGCAGCTTTGAATATTTGGCAATCAATGCAATCGCAATCTCTCGGAACCTATGATTAACCGATTTACGGCAGTAGTTCGTTCGATCTTGTTTTGTTTTTCAAATTGTAATTGATTCTCAAGCCAACGTTTGGAAGTGTAACTTTCTCAGACCGTTTATGCAAATTAGAGAGCCCAATGCATTTTTTTAGAGGCCATACGAGTTTATAAAAAGACAACACAACAGTGAATGACAGTGTTTTCTACTGATCGAATGTGATTATGTCTTTTAAGACGTTTATTTCCTCGGTTCGGTACAGTAGCATTGCATTTTGTTATTTCCGTAACAACAATTAAATCCGGACAGATAACCTATCCAGTAAAATGTTGTCCTTCCAAGCAATATTTTAAAATTATACATGAACGCCTATATTGTAGGTACTTTTAAGAATCGTCTTACCCACAACATAGGGTTTCAATAGGAAATAGTTTTGTAAAAATACAAAGAGGTGCTTTTCTTTGAGTATGGTACAATGTAAATGGATAAGCCCGCTAGTGAAACGATTGTTAGTTAAGGTAATCTACCACTGATGCAAAACTGGTTGCTTTCGATAAAGAATAAATCGAAATGTAAATCATGAAAGTATGTATCATTTCAAATGCATTCGCAAGGCCTCTTTTCCGAGCTTGTCTGATTATGAACTTTTATTTACAAAATGAAAAAGTAATGAATTCCGTAATTAAATCCATAGTAATTACCTCCCCATAATTATCATTTTTTTCATTGAAATTTTAGAAAACGTATTGAAAGTCGGCAAATAAAAATTTCAATTCATGAACAATTCTTATGATATAAAATTTCATTTCATAACGGCATTTGTTCTGTCAATCCTTTGACTGTTGTTATTCTAACCTTTCTCCATTAGGGTTGGACTACCTTAACACATTGCCAAACAATTACGACATTTGACCAGTTTGTTTCAGACGACTCTGGAAAACATTGTGGAAAAGAAGAAATTGCTCCTAATGAGCAATTTCTCTTTTTCCAACAATGATTCTTGCCCTATCAGAAGATTAATTTTTAATTTCAACACATTTTGAAACGTCGTCTGCAAACAACTTTTAATTTGGACACTCGAAAATTTGGCGTTTGATAAAGAGTTAAGTGAATATCGCTTACAAAAATCTTCCGATCGGGTTTTATTCAAACACTCCTGAAAACATCCATCACGCGAGTCCGAGCCATTGCACGCAATATCACACGGACCAGGCGGCACGACAGAGTCCAATGCCGGGGTATCGAACCTCGAACTAGTGGTTTCACTGGTAGGGTATTTCAAAGTTCCATGCAAGGCACTAGTTGGTGACGACGTTGCAGTCTGTATTAATGACGTCGTTGAAGTGTTTGAGGCGGTCTGTATTGATGACGTCGTTGCTGTATCAGAGGCGGTCTGTGAGACGACGCAGTGGTTTGCACACGGCCCGTATTCCTCAACATCGGCGTAGGTGGCGTTGCAACTCCTCATGCAGTCGAACGGGTCTCGAACTGTGCTACAGCACACGGCACGGTACCGGAAGGCTAGGGGTTGAGATCCGGACCCGGCTGCGCAGTTCGTGCAGCCCCAAGGCTGCCACGTGTAGAAGTCACAGTTCTGCTGGCATTGGGCTCGAACCGCGACTACTAGAACAGATGTCACTAATAAACACGTCATTCTTTGTACGACTTTCATATTGACAATGCTTGATGGCGTAAAAGAGTGTTTTTGAAATAGACCTGACCACTTTGTTTACTTTATCTGAATATACGTTTATTCGTTTATATATTACTCTCTTCCTTCAATCATAAATTCGAGTTGTTTTGATGAACTGAGTCTATGATACCAAACTTGCTGTGGTCGATAGTTCGGTTTTGAAAATAAGTCGACAAAAAAGCGATTTTAATCGTTTATACTAAACGCTAACTAACGCATAGAGTTGAAGGGGTGCGCAAACCTGGCTTCGATTCACTTGTCCGTAAATGTCAAATTCTTTTCTGCACTTGTCCGTGTATTGGTTATATAGTAAATTTAAAAGCGAATTTAATCGTTTATACTAATGTCTAACTAATGCGTAGAATTGAAGGTTCCGATTCACTTGTCCGTTGATGTAAAATCCTTTTAAGTCCGTATCTAATGAATATATAGTAAATTCACTTGTTCCTTTAAGCGTTTGGACAAACCGGGTAATACGAGCTATTGATTATGTCTCCCCTGAACTGATGATTTTCCAGAAAACGTATTAGACGTTTCACATCAATGTTACCACTAGCAAGCCGTTATGACGTTAGTTTTCCTGTTTCGAGTTCCTAATATATTTATAAATCTCTCAGATATAAGCCCGTCTTCGTAACAAACATATCACAACTTTCTTGCCCGTCACCCAACTATACTTCAAATCGTCCAACAATCGCTTGTCATTTGAGCTTAATTAACTGGTTAGCTAATTATCACGCCTGATCCAGATTGAATTATTTAATATAACCGCGTATAAGTTTCAAAGTGTCGAACTAATCAATAATCGCTTTAGTTTTTAAATTAACAATCAAATCCTCTCCGAATGCAAACAGGCTCATGAAATAGCAATGTTTCTCAAGTAACTTCTTTAGTATTTAATCTTACTTTCAAAACCTCTCCGAATACAAAATACCTATGATATAGCACCGTTCAGCAAGAAAATGTATTCTTTTATCTTAATCAGAGCTGCATGTCTAGAAACAAATGAACTTGTTCGCTTGTGAGATTTTTTCAAAATGAGAGATCTTTTGTTTTGCAGCTTATGTTATATGTCTACATGTATGTCACGTCATTATCAACACTATATTTCGATGACATTCGAAATCACGATGCCTGAACTTTATCGCTTGTGATCATTTTTTTTTAAAAAATGTGAGATCATTCGTTGCAGTCCCTATACTATATGTCTACATGCATATCACGTGATTATCAACACTATACAAGAGGACATTCCAAATCACGATGCCGACTCGATCTGATTGGTTCACCCTCGAACAAGGTCTCTACCATTGATCGTGGAATTCGATACGCTTAACCCTTTGCCAAACGCCGAATTTTCGACTGTTCCATTTTGAAAGAGTTTGCAGACGACATGCCAAAATGTTGAAATAAAAAAAAAATTCTGATGAAGTAGAAAACGTTGTGGGAAAAGGAGTAATTGCTCGTTAACCCTTTACCAAACGCCGAATTTTCGACTGTTCCAAATTGAAAGAGTTTGCAGACGACATTTCAAAATGTGACGAAATTGAAAAATAATCTTCTAATAGGGCGGAAAACATTGTTGGAAAAAAATACATTGTTCGTTAAGAGATTTCTTCTTTTCCCGAAATGTTTTCAAGAGCCGTCTGCAACAAACTGGCGGAAAACATTGTGGGAAAAGGAGAAATTGCTCGTCAACCCTTTACAAAACGCTAACTTTTCGACTGTTCCAAATTAAAAGAGTTTGCAGACGACATTTCAAAATGTGATGAAAATGAAAAAGATACCTTCTGATAGGGCGGAAAACATTGTAGGAAAATGAGAAATTGCTCGTCACGAGCAATTTATCTTTTCCCACAATGTTTTCCAGAGTCGTCTGCTACAAAGTGGTCAAATATCGTTATTTTTTGGTTATTGGTTAATCAAGTCCCCTGTTCCGTATAATTACCTTTTGATTTCAAACTGGTGTAACTTCGTTATTGTATCTAACGCCACCAGTTGACATTCTGTTGACATTCTTTATCAACGCCTTCTAATTTATCATCCATTGGTGTCCGTTAAAGATGGACGGATATGACTATTTAAATCTTCATTCTATAAACCGCCGATTACCGTGGATTTGATGTTATCGCAAAATCAAGAGATCATAGGATATACATTTTGCGATATCAGAAAATGACAGATACAAGATGAACGATATTTCAAAGCCTTGTCGAATTTGTTGACTGTCGCCTTTTTCTTCTGCAGCAGGCAACTTTAAAGTGATTGTATCGAAAATAGTTTGCAATTTTTTATGAGTATCATTTCCTTCTTGTGTGTCCTTTTTATTATGACACACGCAGAACATTGCTTAAACCATATTTCAATAGATTACCAACTCTTTATAATTCGAAACAATTCGAAACACTTATGGCATCAAAAAACAAAACAGAAATTTTAAACATAGCTAAATATATTTATCCCAGCAACATTTTGAGATAGAACTTTCTAAACCTATTATGAATTATATTATATAGTTACTCTTCACTTATATATTGTCCTTTTATAACATCAGTTCTTTTTTGATACAATTCTATTGTTTTGTAATATGCAAATGATTTTGTAAAGTATTGCAAATAAAAATGTTGTATTGCATATATTATGAAGGGGCGTTTTCTGAATGTGTATCTTTTAATTATTTATGTCTCTTCATATATATTAACTGTTTCTTTATTGTTCTTTGTTTTTTATGGTGTTTAACGCCACAATTGTTCAGTCATGTAAAGGCTTTCCTGGATCCACCAGTACTAGGCTAAGGGTCAGAAGTGACTTGCCAAAGGTCACTCCCACGACTTCAGAAGTGGACATTCAGACTATCAGATGTATTTTGCACCAGAGGTGTCGATGGGGCACGGACCCGGGACCCCCGAGTTCTAAGTCCGCCACCTTAACCACTGGGCCACGCATGACCCCTCTATATTGTTAATGTTTTTGTGTTCTATCTTTTGATACAGTTGTAACTTTTGTGATTATGTACGCGTGCGCTTTAGATTAAGTTTTAACTGAAGCGCCATCGTACAATTTTACAAATTCTTCACAGATGAACAATGATATATCACCTTTCTAACAAAAATATCAACAATATCAACAATAAAGGTAATTGTTCGGCTATTGTAAATTACGGTGATGGTAAATGACACGGCTATTGTAAATTACGGTGATGATAAATGACACGGCTATTGTAAATTACGGTGATGGTAAATGACACGGCTATTGTAAATTACGGTGATGGTAAATGACACGGCTATTGTAAATTACGGTGATGGTAAATGACACGGCTATTGTAAATTACGGGGATGATAAATGACACGGCTATAGTAAGGATTAATGAATGCAAAAACTTCTGGTAGTGTGCATGACAAAAGACTTTGGGAACCAATTTCAATTTAGAGGCGCTTGCTAACAGAAGAGAGGATTTGGAAGCCAGAATAATATGTCGTTGAAGCAGTTTTTGTATTGATATTTGAATTACAATTAAAAATTAGCTATCGAAAGCAAAATCAATTCAGGAAGCGTCAATTCATCCAAGTATTATCAACTTATATGCGGTAGATCCCAAAAGCGATGTTACGCTGTTGAATTTTTTTGGATAAAAATCTTCAACACAACAACACGTTATTTGTCAAGTCATTTTATTTCAACGTTTCAACTTACGCGTTCGACAGGAAAATTAATTGTTATATCTTAAGTTCTATTTTTTATATAGATGCTTTTGGACTAAAGTACATGTTAATTCAGGGTAAACACACTTTAAAGAATCGAAAACGATCTAATTTTGTTTCCAAAATGGCTATTTTTCAGTGCGCTCTATAACAGGAAAGCTATTGTACACCAAAGTCGGAATACATAAAAGAAAGCTTTTTGTTGACTATGTCAAATGAATATTATAATTACTTGATATAAATACGAAAAAAGGAGGATTTTTTTAAATATGTTATTTTTTCTAAACGACAGTTCATCAAATTCATCTATTTAAGAAGAATAAAGAAGAATAAAATAAGAAAAACATGTTCATATCGTAAATAGCAAAACATCACTTCTGAAAATTCAATGGGGTAAAAAAGGTACAAATCTGCTTTGAGATAAAAACTGAAAAGACACCTTAATCCTTCTATCAGATTAAGTAAGCAGTCCATATTGACTTTTTGTCTTAAAGAGCTTACAAAGCAGTGCCAAACCAGAAAAGGTCAAACCAAAATCACGCTACTACCCTATAACGTTTAACATGAACCTGTTCCGTTCTGTTCTATTATTTTAACGTGCTTGTCAATTGACCACGCATTAAACTTTCATGTACCATGCTACATGGAAATGTCACATGACCCCATGATCATGCGCAGTCCCACCTCATCGGAATTGACCAATAGAAACGTAGCACGATTTTAACCCGAGTTATTCCGATTGGATCATTCGAGGTGGTCTCGATCACTCAGACGTTGTGTGCGTAGCTTCCTGTGCCATGGAAGGTAATAAGAAAGCGCCTGCGTGATCCAGAATACATGAGTGATTGGCACGAGCCGAGTGACTTTGCACGTGGAAGAAAAATGATCGATTGATTTCTATTCGGTGCTTTAAGGTCATCGATATTTAACGGGAATAGAATCATACATTTTGTTTAACGAAAACATGGTACATCTTCATGTTCACATACATATAGAATCTTGATATAAAAGCATACTAGCTCTGTAAAAGATAATTTAAAGTAATTTAAGTTAATTTTCATTTATACTTGAACTTTCACAATTGTGTAAAGTGTATATGAGCGCAAATTATGGCTTTAACAATTCATAATTTTGAATGACTATCAATTCGTGTTGGAGATACATCTTTTTGTATGGAATCTGTATCATCTTATACATGTAAATAGAGAATAGATGGTTGGTGTCGTGAATCGGAAATGTTATCGGGCAAGGCTTAGGAATATTATCCGTAGAAAAATTGTAACTTCCTGAATTAATAAAGCGTTCAATAGCAACTTAAAGGTGTATTTCATACAACAATACAAATGCTTTATTGTTACAGCGGTATTTTGTTTTGACTTTCAAGCTTTCCCATATGTAAAGAAGAATCTTTAAATTTCAAAGTCAACATGGCAGCCTACGTAATATCCCTGAGGTTTCTTTTTAAGGCCCGTGATAGGATTTGAGTACAAATTAATTACTGAAAAAATATATGGAGTTCTTTTATAATATTCATGAAAGTCATCAAAATCAATTTAAGAATGCTGTGAGACCCATTTAAACAAACTCCTTTAATTTTTGTGCATGAAAAATAGATGTCTCCAATTCAATCATGTTTGTCAACAATGGTTTTTTTAATTTATTTGAAATAAAGAATTCTGATCGGTCGGCTCAAAAGTTTGTGTTTCGCGTGACCAGGTCAGAGGTGAAGAATCAGGTAAACTGAATCATTAAACGGGTGGATCTGGGTTATTTCTCGTTGGTTTTCAGGTTTAAGTTGTGCTGATGGGTTTGTTGGTGATAACATTTTGAATTTGACCAAAAATTTCCCAAATGAAAGAGTTTGATATCGCATTTATCTCCTTTCATGAGCCTTTAAGACATAATGATTTTTGTTTTTTTTATTGCAAGCCATAGCCAAGCCTCACAATCTGAACACAACGGGTGAATCCAAGGAAAGCACCTCTGTTACATGGGAAATATTCTTTGAAAACGAAAGTACAATGAAAGTAATCGTCCAAAAAGCAATATGGCCGATTCCATATCATGTCAGAGGTGTTTTCATTGGCTAAAAAACAATAAGTTCCGATTGATTCAATAATGCAGATATGATATAGCCTTGAAAGAAGCAATATGGCGGATACCATATCATGTCAGAGGTGTTGTCATTGGATAAACCCGATGAGTTCAAATTGATTCAATAATGCAAGTATAACGAAGTCTTGCAAAAAGCAATATGGCGGATTCCTTATCATGTCAGAGGTGTTTTCATTGGATAAACCCGATGAGTTCAAATTAATTCAATAATGCTGGTATGATATCACTCATGTATTGATCATCGCAGTTTGATGCCAAGGGCGTTAAGTGTACTTTAGCAATCACGAATACAGGATATCAATATGATTGTCCTTCTTCTTTTGCCCTTTAACTGTACCGTCATATCGGCACGATAGAAATTAAGTGTTTATGGTTAGAAGAGGTTCAAGGTTAAAGCCATACTAGCGCCCATGTACACTAAAATTGTGTAAGTTCTAGAATAATAGACAATTAATTTAAAAATACTTTAAATTCCCTTTTACATAGGAACCGAATCGTTAACACATTCACATGGTGCTTTTAAAAGAGTGAATATGGTGAGGTTTTTTGGTGTTGCTTGCAATGTCGTGATTTCTTTTTCCTTTGCTCTAAGGTCAAGATCAGGAATATTGAAGTCAAAGCCGAGAATCGTTAAGGTCTGGGTAGGAGGTATTGAAGATCAAAGTCAGGAATGTTCAGGTCAGGATCAGGGTCAGGGTCAGTTTATAGTTAATCAAGTGCGGAATATAAAGTTGAAGCAACCTTCAATTTAGAAGGTGTTTTGATCACGAGTACATTGTATGCTTTTGTTGGGTTACCTGTTGTAAATGGTGGACAGCTCACATTCACATGTTTTACGATATATATAACTCGAATTTAGGCATACATGTTATGCCTTCATTGATCAAATTTCACTTCTTTTTGGTAAGATTACTGAGCTGCTAATATATTTTTTTTTTGATATAACATTTCATCCCCGACTTCACTAATAAAACTGTACTATTTTTTGATAGCTCATATCAAAATAAGGTTTCAAATGAACGATCAGAATTGACGACTTATATCATTTAAAAAAAAAAAAGTTTAACCAACCTTACCTTTGGTATAGTTCATATGCAAAAGTTATATAAGTCGAATTTGCGCATACCATCCATGCGTTAATTGATTAAAGAGTACAATTAGAAGATTAGTTAAAATGTTAATGTGAATGAGTCAGCTCCAAAAGAGATTTAAAGACGATTTATCTCATATGTGAAAAACGTTTGGAAGTTAAAAAAATTAAATTTCTTTTAAACTATACAACATCTGTTATATGATACGCGCTGAAGGATGGTCATCAGGAAATGTTATGTCGACTTCTATTCTTTGAAACACGTATACAGTGAATTAAGATTTATTTTAATCCAAAAGCGTGAAAATGCTTTTGATATCTACAGCATATCATCATCCTACCGTTGCTGCCAATGTAACACACCGAAAAAGATTCTCAAAAGACACATTCACAACCAATCAGTGAAAACACTGTCGTACACTGGCCAGTTGTGTTGTCTATCAAATGTATATTTTTAATTGAATATATACATCCATGTTCTCTATAACACTGTACTATAACAAAATATTTCGAAGATAGTTTTCAATATAACAGTATGACAATTTGGAACTCTTTACCGTTGAACATATGAAATGCTCCAAATCTGAATTTGTAAAAAACTATAAAAGATATCTGTTGCAAGGTGAAAGTGTTGATTAATAATTAGCTCGCAATCATTCTTTTTGTTTTTAATAACGATATGTGTGAAACCGTCAAATGAAAATGTCTGTCTGTGTTACTTTAATATCATCCCAAGATCATTTCTTTAGAATATGGTAGATGACGTTACGATATAACAGTTTTTGTTTTGGAAAGCTTAAACATCCTTTAGCAATCGCGTGCATTAATTTTCATCACGAAGAAACTAAAATCTTCGCTTTCATTAAATAACCTGTCGATGCGCTAATGTCATTTACATTCGAAGTCGATTTCAACGTTACGTTAAAGGTGCATGTTCACAGAGGAAAAAAATCTAAATAAAATGTCGTTGAAACAATACAGTTTTTGTTTCGTTGTTTGATATACAATAGAAAGAAGCTAATGATAACATTATTATTTCAGGTAGTATCAATGTATCTACGTTTGTTTTTAACATTATCACATCTACAGCAGATGATTTTAGAAACATATATAAGTAATAACTTTCTGTCAAAGGTGCTTGTTCACGGATGAGAAAATTTGAAATTCAAGATAAAATGGCGTTGAAACAATACAATTGTTGTTGATATTACCAATTAAATATGACTTTTGGAAGCGAAATTAATTTTAGGCAGGGTCAATTAATCTAAGTATATACAGTTTATACACGGTAGATCTCAAAAGCGGTTTTACGTTTTTGGTTTAAGGTACATGTTAATCGAATGTAAACACATTTTGAAAAAATAGAAAATATCTAATGTCGTTTCCATTGGCTGTTCTTCAGAACGTATGATATAAAAGAACAGCTGTTGTACAATGTTAAAGAAATTACATCCATTTTTTTTCTAAAATCTTTGAACAAGCATCTTTAAAATAAGATGAAAACTTTACAAAAAGGAATTTCTTGCAATACCAACAATACAACTACAGAAGAATATATATACAGTGCTGTCTCGTTAATCCGAACACGGCCGTTCCCAACAAAATGTCCGGATTACCGAATAATCCGGACTAATGAAGCAGAGCATGTTCTTATAAACATTAAGACATAAACGGTCTGTATGCACGTGTATACTTATAACACTTAAGCAAACGCCAAATTGTCGACCGTCCCAAATTGAAAGAGTTTGCAGACGACATTTCAAAACGTGATAAAATTCAAAAATAATCTTCTGATATGGCAGAAAACATTTTGGGAAAAGGAGAAATTGCTCGTCCCGAGCAATTTCTCCTTTACCCACAATGTTTTCAAAAGTAGTTTGCAACAAACTGGTCCAATAATTCCGTTCAATTACAATTTCGTTCGGATTGCGAGACATTCGGATAATCGGGGTCCGGATAAACGAGGCTTCACTGTACTGAGAAGTTCTGGTTAGGCCTAGAAAAGTTGTTTGTTTAGGGTAACCCGATCCGACCTAGTCAAACCTGCCTATCATAAAACATGTGTTTGACCATTGGAAGAAAAAATCAATTGGCGCCGTATTTTTAATATATCCATTTCAAACTTCTCGTGCATTTCCGAGAGGCCAGTTTACAAGTTGAATAGACTGAGAACAGCCGACAAATGTATATTTGTGTCATCTATCGGCGATTAAATTTGACATCTTCTAAAATTGTATTTTGATGGATGCTGGTCTGTGTCAGAAAACAGTTCTTTGTACGGTTTAACTATTTTCTTTAAAAAAAGAAATATTCACATAAAAGTGAAACCTCAAAATTAAAAAAAAAAAAACAAAAAAAAACCTACCTACCTACCCTACCTACTGATTTCGAAGATGTTACCCTAAACAAACATTTTTTTTAAGCCTTATCGAATTCTTCTTAAAGTCAAACGAAATAGAGGACCCCGAATCATATGTTCATTATTTCTATATATTTTTTATATCAAAGGTATCTATACGTCGAATTCTCTCTATGTCGAACAATTTCATAATGTCGCTAAAACTACGAGGTAAAGAGATTCTACCGTATCAACATGGCGGTATTAAGGTAGTCCACCCCTGAGGGAAAACTTGTATTTCCTTTGGTTCAAGAATAAGTTGAAATGTAAGTACATGTAATTGAAAAAGTAATTGTATTAACCAAGCCATTTTTCCAAATCTGTCTGATTCCAAATTCGTTTTTACTAAATAAAAATCTGTGAATAACATTTTTTATATTAAAGCAATTACATCCCCGTAATTTTCAATTTTAAAATTATCACAATGAATCAAAATTACAGGAATGAGAAATCAAAATTACAGAAATGAAAGGAGGCTGTAAAAATTCCAATCCAGGAATTTTTCTCATAATATCAAAGTTGATTATATAATGGCAAATGTTCTGTTAAACCTTTAATTTGGTTATTCAAACCGCTAACTAATATCCAAAAAGGGTGGACTACCTAAATAGAAACACGGTGTAAAGAAATGATAATTAATCATTACTTACAGACATTTCCGGCTTCGGGTCTCGAACAATCGTCCGCACAACTTTCTTGGCCCTTCAGACGCTGACAGACCCACGAGCAGAGCCCTTTGTTGTTGTTGTAGTTGGACGAACCTGGCTGCTTTTCGAGTGTAGCCGAATCCGTCGACGTCAGATCAGAGGGACCACTTGATGATGCAGCGACAGGCATGCCCGATGGTGCTCCTACATTGGTAGACTGTAGAGGGTTCAAAGCGCCTGGAACAATCCCATTGGATGCCGATGAGGATGTCGATAAAGCAGCAGGTGCGGGTCCAATAGACGTGGACGTTAATGAAGTCGTTAACGTCCCTGGTGCTGCCATTGCGGCCATTGCAGCGGGTGAAAGAGCGCTTGTAGTGGAGCCAAGAGATGGTACCATTGTTGCAGGTGCCGGGTTTCCAACGTTGGGGCCAAGAGCTGGTACCATTGATGCTTGTGCCGGGTTTCCCACGTTGGGGCCAAGAGCTGGTACCATTGTTGTTGGTGTCGGGTTTCCGGTGATTGGGCCAAGAACTGGTACCAGGGGCGCAGCTGACGTTGTACTCGCAGGGGCGGCAAGAACTGGCGCCAAAGGAGCTGGTTGGTGACACACGAGGTTGCATGACGCTTTATTCGAGATATCGCTCTCCGACTTGTGGCAGCGACTCAGACATTGGTCTTTAGTCTCTTGCTTGCAGCAGAGACCCCGGACGCGGGTCGCTATGTTGTTGTTCTCGGCGCAATGGTTGCAGGTCCAAGCAGTCCAATCCAGGGTGTAACCACAGTCATTCTGACATTTGACGGCATTTCCGGTCCCTACGTGAACCACGGCGGACCAAAGTAACAGGTATCCAAAACACTTGATTAACAACATGGCCGCCATTTTGTTAAAAAAAACCTTGACAGATTTTCTTTGGTCAGCAACGGTTGTTTAGCACGTTTTGACTCGTATTTCGTGTAGCGTTGAGGAAAATGAAATATTTTTGTCTTAAATTTTTTCGTGAAATTTGCCCGGCATCGAGAAACAATGTTGAAACAGATTATAAATAAATGCTATTATGTATTAATGTTGATAATCTTTTTTGTTTGTTTGTTATTTTTCTTTTTTTTCTTTAAACAAAACGAAAATCTATAAGTATATAGACATATTCAATACCATTACGCGGCCAGTGTATTTTATTTCTTGTTTGGTTAAGTCACAATGCTTCCTTATGAATAAGCAATCCAGTTATTGGTTAAATCACTGTGCACAATCTTAATGATTTCTATCACCCAAACAATTTCCAACAAGAATGTGTGTTCATCACTGTTCTTATTTTTGTCATTTTATTCTTTTTATTAAATAAGGAAATATTGAAAAAGCGTATAAACAGTAAATCCAAATGTTTAACAGTTACGCTTTCCGTTAGCAGGAATGTTCTGACTGTAGACAACTTTGATCGTTGAAAAGCGATATAGATAAACGGTAAATCCGGGCTTAACGCAAACGTGATCGAAATAACGATCGGTCACTACCGGACTTACCCGAACGTATTCGGCACCACATGCCGTCAAATACCGGAGTCACCCGAAAGTGTTCGGCACCACATGCCGTCAAATACCGGAGTCACCCGAAAGTGTTTGGCACCACATGCCTTCAAATACCGGAGTTACTCGAAAGTGTTCGGCACAACGTGCCGTAAAATACCGGAGTTACCCGAACGATGTCGGCGTCATTACGTCATAACCGGATTAACCCGAATGCGATCGAGTAATCCGTATGCTAATCATCTTCATTAAAAAGCATTGTCATCTTCATGACAAACATGTTTAATGACTAGAATGACAATACTGATCACCTTGACCAAATATAAGTCTGATATGAGACCCGTCTTACCACAACGAGTCAGTCAACAGGTTTCTGATTTGAGTTATCAATTTCTAATTTGAAATTGACAAAATAATTCGTGCCTTATCAAAGGACCACAGCTGTGATTATTCAAATTACCGCCATGCGTTCAATAAGATGCGTTCAATGTTTGCGAACAGTTCGCGAATTACCGTAAACCGTTTGGTTATACGGCATTTACCCCAATCGGAACTACTCGGGTATTTCCGTGAGCTGTGAAATACACTTCGGATATAAGCGTTGGGTTACAATTTTTCGGGTAAATCGGTCCCGGCGATTTACACATGTTCTGAGCGTGCACGCTAAGTAGTTCAATGTATATGGAAGTGTTGGACATCCTTTTATATCATTTTTTATCGGTAACTCATACGAAATAGCGAAATTATAAGTTGTGACATATATAATTGTTTCCTAAATCAAATTAAACGACTTTTTACATTTCACATTTAAGATCTAGTCTTAAAACGAAAGTAAAGTCACGTCATTCTCGCGGGAAACAATATAGCGTCATCCCTTTTATTTCAGACGTGTTTACATTCGATGAACCGGATGTTGTCAGATTGCATTTACCCATTACCAAACAATAACGACATTAAGCCCATTTTTTTCAGACGACTCTGGACAACATTGTGGGAAAATGAGAAATTGCTCTTCACGAGCAATTTCTCATTTTCCCACAATGTTTTCTGTCCTATCAGATGATTACTTTTCAATTTCATCCTATTTTGAAATGTCGTCTGCGAACTCTTTCAATTTGGGACAGTCGCAAATTTTGCGTTTGGTAAAGGATTAACTGTGCGAACGCTCGTCGGTTTTGGCGAACGGAAGTCGGGGTTGAATCGCGGGTCGCAAACATGTGAACACATATAATCTGTATTCTATCATTTCATGTTAAAATGTTTAGATTGTTTTTGTACTAAATACAGAGGCTGCTCATTAATTCGATTTCGATTGTTTTAGTTTTATTAACACCACAAGAAATCTGAGGTGTTTGTTGTCATTGACGGGTAAATTGATTTTTATAACATTGATATAGCTTTGCGACCATTTTTCGCACACATACATAATCGTACCCTAGTTCGATTATGTTGTTGTTGTTATAAAACCTAGCAAACAAAATGCTGACCTTGTGATTATTTCACTGCTTGTTGAAATGTTTTCATTGATTGTGTGACGAAAACAGAGAATTCTATCATATTATTGAAATAAATGTATTACGGTTGTTTTAATTCTGATTTACACCATGAGAAATGTAAGTCATACGTTCCCATTTACCAGAAAAGAAAAAAAAATATTCCGAAATTGCTGTGATTTCAGGGCCATGATTGCACACTGACGTATTCGTACCCATTTTCAATTATGGTGTTGTTGTTGGTATTGGTAGTGTTGTTGTTGTTGTTGTTTATTCTTCTCTTTAAGGAAAGCGACCGCTTGCGACGAGGCTTTCCGTTCAATAGTGATTTCTGTGAGACAAAGCATCGCTGCAAACGTTTTCTTAAATGTTTGCAAATAGAGTTTTTCCGTTCAATAGATATTTCTGTACGACAAAGCATCGCTGCAAACGTTTTCTTAAATGTTTGCGAATAGAGTTTTTCCGTTCAATAATGATTTCTTTGAGACAAAGCATCGCTGCAAACGTATTCTTAAATGTTTTCGAATAGAGTTTTTCCGTTCAATAGTGATTTCTTTGAGACAAAGCGTCGCTGCAAATGTAGTCTTAAATGTTTGCGAATAGAGTTTTTCCGTTCAACAGAGATTTCTGTGAGACAAAGCATCGCTACAAACGTTTTCTTAAATGTTTGCGAATAGAGTTTTGTCGTTCAATAGTAACTTCTGTGAGACAAAGCATCGCTGCAAACGCTTTTCTTTATTGAACACAAGACAGCTATCGTCATAACCCTTGTCTTGCCTACAATATGAAATGTTTGCGAATAGAGTCTTTCCGTTCAATAGTAACTTCTGTGAGACACATGTTCGCCTCAAACACTTTGGCTATATTGAACACAAGACTTGTATCATTATAATTCTTTCCATGCCTACAATATTAACTGTTTGTGAATAGAGTTTTTCCATTCAATAGTGATTTCCGTGATACAAATCGTTCATCGCAAACGTCTTTGCTATATCAAACGCAAGACTGGTATCATACCGCGCTAAGTAAGCAACAATGGCGTCGCCTCGCTTTGTGAGAAGCATTATAAACCATACATGCACAATCCAGGATTTATTCTTTCGTTGTTGTTAGTTATATACAGATTCAGATTCAGATCGTTTATTGCATTCAGGCCTACGGCCCAAACACAAGATACAACATATTATATAAATAATAACATTTCTAAAAAGTGAGTTAAGTGTCCCATAAATATTTAACAAACTGGGTTTGACTGTTTCCCCTTTAACAATTCAGTACTATTTCTAAATGCTATAACACATATTTTATTTGGAAGACTGTTTCTTTATACGACACTACCCAAAAAAGCGTCCCTTTCTTGAAAAGCATAAAAATCAAACATAGCAAGGTTTCTTATAACATTCATATATTGTGACGACATAATATATAAAAAAGACTATAAAGAAATGTTTTTTGTATAACTAACATGTATGTATTTTACTCGCTAGTCCCTATAGAGATGACACACTAGGAGAAAGTGAAACTCATCCTCTAGCATTCCTTCACAATTGGCACAAAGTCTTAATTCCACTGGTATATTAAAATGCCTACCCTTTTCGATCATAAAATCATGGGCAGAGCAGCGAAATCTTGCTAAGCACTTAGACAATTTTCTTACATCGATTGCAAAAAAAAAAAAATCCATTACAAAGTGTTTCTTAAATATATGACACTTAGCACCACAGACACAATTATTTTAAACTATTACGGACCTTCCATTGTAGACCATTTCACTTTGAAATAATGTATATTGGATGCAAAGTTTAATCTAATTTGACCAAGATGGTCAATGCTTGCATTCATTTTTTCCCAACTGAACACATTAAGTTTATCCAATCATAAGGCCTCTAAGATAATAGGGATGCCGCCATATTGTTTCTCGTGAGACATACGTCATTGTACTTTCGTTTTTAAATGAAATTCTTAAATTTGAAATCTGAATAGTCATTTACTCTGATAAAGGAAATAGTCAAATATATCACAACTTATAATGTCACCATTATGTCTGTGTTACTGATAAAATAGTGTTTAGAATGATGCTCAACGCTTACATATACATTGAACTACTTAACGTGGACGCTTATAGGAAATGTGTTATACACCGGGGACGTTTTACCCGAAATATTGAAACCTTACACCTAAATCCAAGGTGTATTTTTCAGTTGACGGAAACACCCGAGTAGTTCCGATTGACCCCTCGTATCAACTTCAAAGGGTGTCGTCAGCAAGTCACGTGACTGCAGTGGTTTGTTTTGCCAACATATCTCAAAACTGGTTCAAAAGAATAGCACGTCTGAAGGATTTCACCAATCAGCTGGCATACTATCGCAGATAAAAATATTGGTATTCAACTCAAGGGATTTGCCTGGGCTAGATAAGCTATCTTAACTTTGAATAAAGGCTGTTATTAGGGACGTCTTTAGCAAATATGTAAATATAAGTTTTCACAGATTGAGCCAATATCTTATCTTCATTTCTGATCCTTTTGGTACTTGAATCCCTTCTCTGAATTATTCTTCATTCAGAACAGCGCTATGTTTATAATAGGGTGAGTACGGACATTGATAAATTGTGATTAAACAAAATGCCTAGAATGCAATTTGGGTCTGCCGTTGCCAAGTGTTTAGAATGATGAACTTCAAATCGAGAAGCCACAAAGAACATCACAACAATTACATTTGACCTTGGGATGTACAGTAACCATACCAACAACAAGTACATATAACATTGGGATGAACAGTTACCATAGCAACAAAAAGTACATGTGACATTGGGATGAACAGTTACCATAGCAACAAAAAGTACATGTAACCTTTCGAGGTAGAATAACCATAACAACAACAAGAACATGTGACATTGGGGCGTACAGTTACCATAACAACAATTATATGCAACCTTTGGATGTATAGTAACCATAACAACATTAATTGCATGTAAGCTTTGGATGTACAGTTATCATAACAACAACAACTTGACGTAACCTTGGTATAGAGAGTAACTAAAACAACATGGAGTAAATGTAATTTTGGAATGAACAGCAACCATAAAACAAGTGCATATAACCTTGAGATAATTAGTAACCATAGCAACGACAAGAACATGTAATTTTGGGATGTACAGTAACCATAAAACAAGTGCATATAACCTTCAAATAATTTGTGACCATAGCAACGACAAGAACCTGTAATTTTGGGATGTACAGTAACCACAAAACAAGTGCATATAACCTTGAGATAATAAGTAACCATAGCAACGACAAGAACCTGTAATTTTGGGATGTACAGTAACCATAAAACAAGTGTACATGTATATAACGTTCAGATAATTTGTGACCATAGCAACGACAAGAACCTGTAATTTTGGGATGTACAGTAACCATAAAACAAGTGCATATAACCTTCAGATAACTTGTGACCATAGCAACGACAAGAACCTGTAATTTTGGGATGTACAGTAACCATAACAACAAGTACGTGTAACTTTGAGATAATTAGTAACCATAGCAACGACAAGAACCTGTAATTTTGGGATGTACAGTAACCATAAAAGCAAGTACGTGCAACTTTGAGATAATTAGTAACCATAACAACGACAAGAACTACGCGTTCTTGGGATACAGACTAACCATTACAACAACAACTACATGCAACCTTGCCATGTGAAGTAAGGACAACAACATCAAGTACATATAACCTTTGAATGTACAGTAACCATAACAACAAGTACATGTTACCTTTGAATATACAGTCACTATAGCAACAACAAGTACTTGTAACATCGGATTGTATGTTTACCATAAGAACAACACAAAATGATGCGAAATAAAATGATAATATGTGTAGAGTAAGCAAAGTTGGTAATATTACGTCACCGTGACAACATTCAGTTACTATGACAACCAAGCTTTACTAGAGAATGGTTCCCGCTTTGCTTCAGCATAACGGACATGCACCTGAACGGGTCACTTCCGGTCAATAGAGGGTCCAAAATAGTTCCGGTTAGAAATTTAGTTTGGCTCTTTTTTAACACTTGTTTGTAATGACATGCTGCTTGATTGCATATCTAGATAAAAAAAAATTATCATCCAAATAAAGGTTTTTTTCTGACTACTTAAACAGATTTCGTTGTTGTAACTGATAATATGTTGGCGAGTTGATGGAACCTGGCTTAATGAGTGTTTTAGAAGAGCATGAACTTATCACCAGTCATGAAATAAAATGATAATTGAAAGCAATTACGGCATAGCTCCTTCCCCACACTATAAAATAATGAACGAACATACAAAACGCACTATGCTCCATTTAAAGCATAAACCTTTTAACACTGTGCTTGACACATGTACCCTACCAGACTCATAATTGATTTGAACCATAAAATCAATCAACAACACTAAAGGGTCAAATCTAGACCAAAAGAACAATAGGCCGATTACTATATTAAGCTGTATTGGTAAAATATCCACGTATACTCTGAATTAACGTATTACATCTTTCCTTGTTCACAGTGACTTTTTTTTCCCAGAAAGCCAAGCCGGGTTTCGAGACATGCATTCAACCTGTGATCACATGTAAACTCTTAGTTTTCATTTCCAACTACGACGGGAGAACAGAAATTCTATTCTTCTTTCTTTCATTTTAGTACATCTTTTGACTCTAACTGGCAAACAAATGTTTCAACTAGATATATCACGTATTATTGTCAATGTTATCCGTAACGTTTTTATCAAACATAAAATCATCTCTTCCAATAGAAAAAAACATCGGGGTTTTTCACAATCAATGGAATGCGGCAAGGTGAAAACCATCCCCTGTCCCTTTACCTCTTTACGTACAAACAGTATGGAAGAATGTCTTACTAGATAATGCTATGGAATACCACTATATAAAAACAATAAAACTATCTTATTTAACATACTGTGGAGATTCCTAATTGGCATTATAGTAAAAAGAACTGCAGGAAACAATCAAGCAATTAATTGTTATTTACAAACAAAGTAAATTATCTCATTCAAAATACATGATTCAACAAACCCAGGAGTATAAATGGAATAAATACATCAAACAAATTTTACAGTCATCAGGTACCAATTGTAATATGGTTGCATCAAAAACATGGTGTCGATAACAATGCTCATAAACTGAGTGAACATACCTTGTAAGCCCGAATTCATCAAACATGGTGCGCACATTTATCCATATCTATCAATGGCAATACGGCTAACAACAATAAATCAAACTCTATTGGATCTAAACAATATCTAATGATCTTACCTGAATCGTTGAGAAGCCCTCTAATCCACTACAGAACTGCAAACCATAGATTGTATGTAGAAGTTGGTAGACGGAGTCGTGTTAATATCCATTATGGAGGCCGCAAATGCAATCTATGCAGTCTATATGTCATTGGCGATGAATATCATTATTTATTAAAATGTCCATACGTTACAGTCAAAGAATGTATAGCATTGTACGTACATCAATGTTTTTATTGAAATCTGTGTATTTTAAAAACAAAACACAATCGACGAAACTTTCAAATATTTGATGAACACTATTTGTTATAATCCATATATATGAATCTCATTTCGATGACATAACAACACAATGTTTATTTGAATTCGGATTTGATTGTACATTGTCCTCTCCGAACGATAGACTATGGTATGCGCTAAACAAACAAGTTGGCTAATACCATGAAATGTATCTATAAATGTTTTGTCTGTTAAAACACTGTACTGCGTCATGTACAATACTCGAAAGAGATTTATTTATAGAAAACCATTCATATTTGATAGTACCTTGTCATTCCTTGAACGGTTTACTTTTTAATGCATTAGACAAACAGGTTGACTTCAACTATAATTAATTATGTATCTATAAATACATCATACTGCATCACGTGACATATCTTAAAGATCGATATTTATAGGACGCATATACCAAGCCAGTGTAAAGTGACGAGCATTTTCATCCTTTTGTCACAGTGGTTTCTCTAAAGTATTACAAATGATAAATATTTGAACGCGTAAAGATGGTCTAAGTGTTTGCTTTTAACTTGGAAAAGTGAGAAAAAAAATCCCACATTAATGAATATGGTATACTTGCCGTCCTTCTTTATATATATAGGCTTTACATTGCGTCAACAATATTTCAAATATGTTACAATACCCGACTCATAATAATGATGGAGGAAGAACCTAAACTCAACTGCTAACAAGGGCTGGTCATTCCGGGTAGAACAACCGGCGATCCGTAAGTCAGTCGTGGGAATACCTCTCATGAAAATCACATCTCATGGGGAATTGAACCCATGCGGAGAGAGAGCGTGTGATATCGAAGTCTGTACTCTAAACAGTAGAACCCGTCCTTCTTTAGGGATAAGGTTAAGGCTGAAGTAAGATGCGATAAGATAGCCAAACGGACAGAAATTCCAAAACAATTTAATTGGTATTGTGTTATGAATGACGTGACACGACTTGTTTGCCCTTCATATAGAATAGGTGACAGTGGACCATTGATGTAGAACACCGGAACCCGGAACATAAAGGTCATGGCTTCAAATATCTAGAGAAGCAGGGATTACTGTGCGACTTTTCATAAAGGGCTGAATCTTGGTGTTTATTCAGGAAATCAAGGTAACAGTGGGGGCCTCCGTGGCCTAGTGGTTAGAGTACAGAACTTGAAATCACATGGCCCCTCTCCGCGTGGGTTCAAATCCTGAGAGAGATATGGATTTTCATGAGAGGCAGTCTCCCGACTGACTTACGGAATGCCGGTGGTTCTACCCACCTTAACCAGCCCCTATGGGCAGTTGAATATGGGGTCTTCCTCCATCATTAAGAGTCGGGCATCGCTACATAACTGAAATAATGTTGATGTGATGTAAAACCCATATGAAAAAAAAAAAGGTAACAGTGGGTCATTGATAGAACGTCCGGACTCGGAACACAAAGGTCATGGCTTCAAATATCTAGAGAAGCAAGGACTACTGTGTGACCTTTCATTAAGGGGCGAATCTTGGCACGTATTCAGGAAATAAGGACAACAGTGGGTCATTGGTAGAACGTCCGGGTTCGGAACATGAAGGTCATCGCTTTAAATCTCTCAAGAAGCAGGGATTATTTTGCGTCTCTGCATTCAGAGATGAATCTTGGAGTGTATTCAGTAGGTTATGACGGGGAAGTGGAACAGAGGTAGAGCGACAGCCTCTTGTACCAGGGTTCAGGGTTCGATCCCCGTAAGGATGTTGGTTCGGTGCTGAAGCATTCCTATGCAACATTTCTTTCAGGGAAGAACCTTGGTGTTTAATCAGGAAGTGATAGAGCGTCGGCCTCTTGTACCGAGGGTCCCGTGTTCGATCCGCGTTAGGCGAGGTGAAAATTACAGGGACAAACTCTTAATTTGGCGCCAGTACTTGTTTAATACACAGAACACAGTGATCGAAAGTGAATTTAATAAGCTTCAACCCTTGGAGCAATGGACTTAAAATCACAAACTGCTGTCATCACAGGTTCAAATCGTGACAGTGGTAGTTTTGAAATTTTCAGGGGAGGTAGTCTCCCGACTGACTTGTGGAATAACAATGGTTTCATTTGCCTACAAGTCCTCATGGACAGTAAAGGGAGGCGGTTTCCTCCATCCATGATAAACCAGGCATCGCAATAAAATTGAATAAGTGTTGATGCGATGAATAACCATGTCAACCAAACCATAGTGATACCACCATCAAAGGAAAATAGTAAAACGCCTTATCTCGAAGTTGAAGGGAACTCTCTAAAATGTTCGACAAAAAGAAACTTCGACTTATAGATGTTTTGGGGTATGAGGATTATGTAGTTTTATTTTTCAGACAGAATTACTGAACAGTGTCCTATGCTTCCTTTCTCATGGTTACGAACACATGGGGTGTTCAATATTCCAAAACTGAACAAATATGTGTTTCAGGTTAAATATTCTTTATTTACCATCTGAGAAAAAACATATAAAGACTAAAAAAGCGTGTGTCCATTGGCATATCTTATAAATGAAGCAAACAGTGTTAACCTTGCTAATGTGATACACAATCCCTGCCCTTATTCTCACGAAAAGATCGTGCTACTTTAGGAAGTAATGCAACCACAACAAATTGGACAATTCCCCTCTAATGAAGATTTGGGAAGAGTCCGAACATCATTCAGACAAATATACAAACTTCGATAGCGACTGCACGTCCAAAATTGATAGAAATCATTTAAATTGTCTTAGTTTATTGGAAAATTGATAAAGTTTTACAGTGTATTTAGGTCGTTTGTAACATTTTACAATATTTACAATAAAATATCTTATAAACAATAAACATATAACAATAACAGACTACACGTTGTTGTTATCTCTGTCCGAGTCTCGTTTGTTAAGTTAAAACTTAAGTTGACTAACTCTCCTGTCATGCTTTTTAGTTTTATGAATTACGTTACATAGCAAATAAGATCGTAATCATGCTTCCTCACCATTCTTTCTTTCTTCTTGCATTCTACCAAGATGATCACGTTCTAATAAACTTGAAAAACGTCTATCCTATTTGAAAGCAAACGGTCACAAACTTTGTAACAGATAATCAATGAAAAGACGTTTCAACTTGTGTTAAGCAACTCTCCTTTTAAGCAGCCAATCTGCCTTAAACAACCACTTCAGAAAGTCCCATTGTTGGTTTTATAGTGTACATCGTTTTGTGTTAAGCAGCCAACCTGTCTTAAAGAGCCAATTTTCTCGGTTCAATAGGCTGGCCTCCAAACACAAGTTTGACTTTACGTTAAACGCGAAATACACAGTAAAATGTTTTAGTTCTAATATGGAAACCGTTTGTTTGTTTTGTTGGGTCTTGACAAAATGAAGAGTCTATCCGATTTTCTGGAGATTTACTGTCAAATGACTTCACTCATTCTGATCCTGGTAGACTGTGTTTAGCAACAACACAATGTGCCATCTTGCGGCGTTGTTTGTTGGCCTTACTCTTAAGGATTTACAGTAACACGCAAACGCTTCATCAAATCTGTTCTCGTATTCGTAGCACTGACCTAACAGGTTGTACACGGTCTCTCTGTGACCCATATCCTTTCTGGTATATGTCTTAAGTTGTTCGAGAGCCAGTAATTGTCGGTCACGGTATCCCATATGTCTACTGGTCATGTACAAAAGGAAAAGATTGTAAGGGATGGAGTCTATGCACGCAAGATCCATCCAGTTGTCGAGTAGGTACTTAGTCCTCTGTAGCTTTTCCTGTTCTGTAGATCTATACATCTCGTACTGCAATTCTCGGGGACAGCATCGCCTTTCGGCCTGTGAGAACTTCACACACGTAGACACCCGTTTTGGAACAAGACACTGCATTGGTGCGCCACCATTGACAGAAGTACGATGGGGACTTCTAACATCACATCTACAAAAATTGACAATGCCAGCTAAAATACGGTCGTTAACTTCCTTTAAAACTAACATCGCCTTCTCGAACTGCCCTGCACAGTAGAAATATGAAGCATATCTCAAACTAGATGACGCCGCGTCAGATTCACGGCTTAGCTCATACAACTGTGACGTTCTACTCGGAAGCGAAAGAAATTTGAGTACGCTTTCACATACCACTTTTTTCGCACATTTTATGTGTTCACACGCTCTAAGAGTGGCGAGATGTGAACATAGAAAAGGAAATAGGAGTGTTGCTGCTACGTACTGAAGCGGGCCTTGTAACGAAAACAAGCGCAGGGTCTCCTGTAGACTTGTCAAGCTTTGTTGGTTAAGTGTTCCACTGAGCATAAGTATTTCGATGATAAGTGAACAATAAGACACGACCATCACATTTATTGAGGAAATGTGTCTTTTAATTTCTTCATCACGATTGGAATCTTTTCCTTGATAACCAGTCTCTCGGTAGCTATGCATCAATTCGTTGATATTGCCATACCTTATTTCTGCGAGAAATCTCCCTTCACTGACTAACACTTTCCATATCACGCCCATCAATGCAACTTGATTGTCTTTGTTGACCTTCCCTAACAAAAGGTTTATTGATTCGTTGAAATAGCTTGGACAGTTCATACATAGAACTGCTACAAGCAAATTCAGAAGGACTTGATTTACACATTGGAGTAGATTGGATTCCTGCCAGAAGTCTGACCTCGTGTTCTCTACACAATGGAATAACAGGTTTTTACAGATATAACTAGATATGACGTCCGGTATGACGGGATCTATGAATGTCTTTACAATCATCTTTATAAGTATGTAACATCGTATCTGTGTGATATTCAGACTTAACATCAAACACCTTTCTGCGAGAGAGGTTGAAATTCTCCACGACTCGGATTTCTTTTCATCCAAACAATGAGCGACGGGAACGAGAAAGCATCCACTTTTCTCCATATAACTGACCATTTCTGGCGTAGGCCAAGTTGTTTTTTTCGGATGTGTAGACCACATTCTATATCCAGAAGGCCACGTTTTGCAGCGAATAGCATGTACAAGATCGCACGGACTAGAACCATCGTAATTATGGTGAAATGCAGGACCATGTTGTTCTTCAACATCTTGAAAGTTATGGATAAGCCATACTCTACCAGCCTCATCAAACATGTATTCAACATACGGTATCTCAATCTCTGGAAGCGGTCCATTGGCTTCAAGACACTGTAGTTTACAATATCCGGGAAATGTCTTATCTTGAATCATCATCAGGTTATTCTTTCCCGGGACACAGTCTTCCTTATATTGTATTGCATTGTAATCTTCAAAAACAATCAATGTATCAAAATCCGAGTTACGCCCGTCAGCTGTAGTACCTTCAGTTCGACTGCCGCATACATAAGTAGTGCAATTTTGCTGGAGCAGATGGTTTTTTAAAGTTTGAATTTGTTCAAGAAACAGATGTTTTCTCCTTCGAATTATCACAGCTTCCCTATACACCCCGATATTGTCCATCACCCGGGACAGTCTACGGGACAGGTCTCTATAGTAGTCCCGTGACGCCATATTGGTCACACTGAAACAAACATAAATGACATTATAAGTCAATGTGTTATCTGAGGAAAAACGTTACATTGATTTGAAGGATCGGAATATCGTCATTGTTGCATTTATGAACAATTCAACAAATCAGAAATAGATTTGTATAATAACATAATAACTATGATCTTTGAAATTACAGCAATGATGACAAGCTCATGTTGGTTTCTTTTCCATTTTGATATCATGACGACCCAATCATACTTTATACTTTACTGATCATTCGAACACCGGTCAGGTTTTGTCCATGTACTCAGTCGGCAGTAAGTACGACTTTAAATAAAGCCATTATGAGCTTGATAAACATGATGCAAAACTTGACTCTTACTACTCTAACCTATCATGTTCATTTGGGAAAGTAGTCGGTATCTTTAAAGAATGTTGCAACACAAGCGATCAACGGATGACATTACTGTTCATTGATCTAATGTGATCATGTCATAAAGACTTTTAATCGCTCGGTTTGTTATACCATCTCTAAATTGTTAAATGATGGAGTAGTGTTTATTATTGTTATCATTATTTTCATCACCATTATTTTCATCACCATTATTTTAATCACCATTATTTTAATCACCATTATTTTCATCACAAATATAAACAATTTTGAATCTTTCATGGAAAAGAGCTATCGGTTGAACGTATAAAGTGTAGTATTACCTATTTCAAAAAAGTGTGCATTTGAATATCTGTTTGCTTTGAGCCTATTATAAATCTGGTAAATCGATAAATACACAAAAACGGGGAATATTTCAGAACGAGTCGCTTTCGCGCTCAACTGAAAACGCCTTTTTTCAACTTAAGATCGTTTCTTGAAAGGTACACAGTAATTAATTATATTACCTTTTTTTATCGAAATGCAGTTAGTTTACTGGCCTAGTCAATATGGCGGAGAAACTGTGTTTTGGTGTATTGTTTTTATTATCCTTTTGTAAATACACAAATGATATGTTTATTGAACAAATCTTTATAAACATAGAATACGATACTCTCCACTTCAAAAATGCACAAATTTAATCAACTTAATTTTTTATGTATCAATAACTTTTCATAATAAGGCCATTGATGGTCAAATGTGTTGTACATTTCACTGACAATTGTGAAAGCCTTCTTTAAGAAATCTTGAGGTGGCTGTCTACCTTCCAAATAATGATTATATAAATAAAGTTTAATAATTCTTTATCGGACTCAATAAACTGAGTTTCTAACCATCTCCGACAGTTCAACACTAACATGTTGTTAATGTTATAACAAAAATATCCTAATAAGATTATTAGTGAATAAAAATGTTGTTAATGTTATAACAAAAACATCGTAATAAGATTTCGTGTGAATGAAATCCAACAAAAACTCATATGCGTTATGACAGAATTAAACACATATCGTCTTTATAGAAATTGATATAATACACAACAAATTAGCACACAAATATAAAATACTTCTGCACCTACTTGTTTTAGTTGGCGATGCTGGTTATAATGCCCTTGCCTCCGGGTTAAGATAACATTCACCAATGTTGTAATCACTAGTCCATCCGTTCAGCTTTCACACTCGCCTTTGTAACAAAATATGTCTATGAGTAATCAAATTCAACAACGTAAAATGTTATGACTTGCTAATAGAAGAACCTCGTAAACAGAACTGTTTTAGCGCAGAAACGACAGCGTTTAAGACGAATACGTCACGTGATTGTATCCATGGATCATGTTTGTTTGTAGCCAATCAAAAGTAACAATTGCAGTCACATGTGTATGGCTGTTTTAAACAAAAACATTGGTACATTTAATAAACCGTCGAGTGCTTTATATTTGGTCAATCGCCAAACAATACCTATTGTTAACTTTATTGAACGCATGGCATATTTTTCCAAAACAGGTACCATGTCATGTGTAAAGCTTACTCGTTAGGACTATGAACTTCTCTATTTTCCTAAGGCTCCGTTACATTATGGCCGTCTCCTATTAATTTTCTCTCGCAAATCATCCCGCCAGCGCGTTAAGACGACACGTGATGGCTAATATACTTTCTCTGTTTAATGATTGAAACAGCTTGAACTGTCATTGAACAGGATTGATCAATCCTGACGAGCAAATTCGTCCTGCATATTTCCACGTATATCGACGATATTTTTACGAGTATTATAACGCCAAACCCTTCTCTGGTATTGAAAAGGTCCTCAAACATTTTATTGGTAGAAACCGTAACCCTTTTTTTAATGTATAAAGCAAAGATGTGTCTTTAAAGCATACTAGCGCTCAGAAAAACTACAAAACTGGGTAATTTTAGTCATAAATTATGAATGAATATGCTGAAACATAGCGAAAAACCACAGGACCATGCCAATATAAAACCTGTACTATTTATTATCAATTTTTCAAAGTGCTATTATCATGAATTAGGAGCCCACCTATCTAACTTTATTGTTTACATTCGATTAACATCTAAAATAGCAAGGAGCGCTCGGATAAATGAGTGGGGATCACCTGGTTAGAAAAATCACGCGAAACAAATAAAAACACTGTCATTTATCCAATAGTAACAACATGAACATTTAAAAATAAAGGTTTTTTTTGTGTTTTATTGCTTCCCAATGTTTCTCGGCTGACCTTGTTTTTTATCGCTAATTGTAAATAAACGTAAAAATATTCTCTCTTTTAAAAGCAGCATGTGAATGTATTACAGTCTCAAATCCTCGGTAAAAGCGAATTTAAAGTACGTTTAAGTTAATTTCCAATTACTCTAGAACTTTCACAATTTGAGTGTAAATGAATGCAATTTTGGCTTTAACGCAATTTCAAGAAATATGACTTCATTTTAAGGAGCCAATACGACATATATTCTTATATTATATTATAAGAAGTAGATGTTATAACTGTTGGTTAGTATTTACTTTACCATATTAAAGAGGAAATTCAACGTTATGGGGTAAACGCAGTTGTTACTGATCGTATTCGCAAAAATCACAATGGAGTTTTCTTTACATAATATTGCTATTTCATGGAGGATTGGCATGTCACGTGATCTTTCATTAACCTCGACGTTTCAAAGGTAAAGACTCTTTGTATATATGGATTACACATTCTAAAGGCATGATAGAGTTTACAGTTCTAATAGAGGTTTAAACAGTCGTTTGTTGCACAAAATGGAAAAATCAAATTTTGATTGTTAAAGTAAGACACCGAACAGTTTACGACATATCTCAGCTTATGCAGATTTGTAGGTGCATCCTAACAAAACAATGCCCTTCAAACCATGCAATAGACGTGAAATCTTCTTTCAGCTGATTATAAAATTTCTACTGAGTCAATTGAGCTTGGTAGGCACGTCTTGCTTATTTTATGCTAAAGAAACATTACATAGTTTACACAGAAGGACATGTTGGCTGCAGACAGGATCATTAATTGGGCATCCTTTGTAACTTAAAACATAAACAACATTTGCAGCATGTGTAAAGGGTCAATTAAAGGACGGGTTTTCCCACCCCGAAGAATTTAAACAATGGTCAATTGAATGTTTTGGAATGAGACGTTTATCTATTCGCGCCACAATAAAAATGATTGAATGTGTATGTTAACATAGTAGTTTGCAATTATGACGGCTTACCCTTAAAATCAAAGGAATATCATAAACATGATTATCATACAAACATTTATATTTGTGTACCAACTTTCACTTCAACACGATAATGCCTAACATTAAAAGGCTCATTCATGTGCATGCTTAATATCGCAAAAAGTCATATCGGTACAGTGTATTCACTACCTATCAGAATATATAACCCATCTGGTCACCCCTTTTTCTATGACTGCCGTCCTGTCAGACATGAACGGTGTTATATTCAATGCTAACCCTTATCGTAAAGATACAGGCACCCAATACTTCTTAATCTGAACTGCGTTAAAAAGAACATTTAACAAACATACACTTGTATACAAAGGCCGATCTGGAACGATGTTTCTATTTTGATTGCTATAAGAACGTTGATAAACGCTAGCGTGGCATTTTGACTACGGCTGGTTGACTCTGGGCTATTGGCAGAACTTGGTAACACCGAGCAGGATGAGTGAAACGTAGATAAGTAGACTTTTTATCGCCATTATAAAGACTATTATTTAATAATAACTTCAATAATGGTTTTGAGTATCAGCTGGACAGTTCAGGCTCAATTTTAAGAGAGCAAAACACAAGGGGGTCAAGCAACTGATGAGGCTGTTATAAATAGCCTCGGTTATACTACAATTTATCAATTTCAAAGTTATTAAATGGTTACCCGAATAGTTGAACTATGTTAAAAAGAAACTGCTTTTAGGGTTTTGATAAGGGTTTAGACTGCATTATTCTGGTCCAAGGGTAAAACTGGTTTTAACTTATATGGTTTCAGGTAAGGCAAAGGGGAAGGAAGCAGTAGAATAAATTGTTAAAGAGGTCTCGATAGGCCTAGTGCCGGGACTAGCTCACACATTGGCGCAAGTACTAAATCAATATCCAGGAAGTTGTCATCGTAAATGAATTCAATAAGATTCCAGCTTCGATGTAGAATGAATAAGTTTAAAAAATCAGTGTCACCATACTTTATAGACCCTGTATGATGATCTGTACGTTATGCCTCATCTGCCAATGCATTACAGATGATAAGCTATCTGGGTAATGCAGCATTATTAGGGAAAAAGGATATTCAATCAGCAATCAGACTTATGACAATTGATTCAATTATTTTGATCTATTAGGTGTCAAGGTTAAAATGATCTTTTCTGATGATAATTTTTCCAAGGCATGGCCCATCTTATGCTTCATTAGTTGCTACAGCACAGAAATAGGTTATAGTTAGACGAACCAATAGTGGTGATGTTCTTCATTATCTGGAAGACTTTCTGTTTGGAGGAAAAGAAGGTTCTTATGATTGTCAAATAAATGTTTACTCACTTCAACAGTTGTGTATAGAAATAAATGTGCCATTAACGGAAATAATTAAGAGGGTCTACTTAATGTATTGGTCTTCTTTGGTTTGGATATGATACAAGAGTTTATTGCAACGTGTTAATTTTCTAGAGATGGTGCCTTGTTGGAGGTGTTGGTTTTGCACCGAGAATATTGCACTGATGTCCATTTTAAGCAGAAAGTTATACAGATGGTTCGTCTACTTCCTTAACAATGTTTACTTTTCCATATTCAATACAAAGATTTCCATATTGTTGGTCAAGATAATTGTCTTTCTAATTAATAATCACGGAAATGATGGGCAAGTTTTCAGCAGATGGCTCCTAGCGCCGTTTTCTACCTAGATTCTTTTACTATAATGATATCAAACATAGGACAAGCAAGTTAATGGTAGCATCTCTTGCTGTCAATACAAAAGCTCTTTGTACAATGGGAATTAAGGTTTTCGAAGACTTCAAACACAATTATAATTTAGTAAAGTTTGGACTCCTAATGTTCACCACATATAATCGATTTCATTTCACATTGGTCTTTGATTGGTCCTCTCCGACACGATCTTACTCATCAGGGAGAGGGTTTAAATGTAAATAACTCAAGTTTCTGATAAAACGCAGAAATTGAGCGAGTATGCATAAACTCCATTAATGTTTAGATTTCAGGCTTAAATTCACTATCCAGCTTCTTGAAAATATATTGGTGGTTTTGTCGAGCTTTTGCTCTTCGCAAACGGAAGCGATGCAATATCAAACGGCTGATTCAATTATTGCATTCTAAATTATTTTTTTTTCAGGGTGGGAGAACTTGTTGCCGAGTCAAAGGCTAATCTGGGTAGCCATGCAATGAGGTGCTTAGACATCTAATTCAGAAATAGACAGTTAGGCTGTGAAATTTATCCGTCTCATTTAAAAGCCGATCAATGGTGTGCTCAACACGGTACCAGCTCCAAAAAATACTTATAGTTAACTTTATTGAACGCCGGGCATATTTTTCAAAAAAAGGTACCATGTCATGTGTAAAACTTACTCGTTAAGACTATGAGCTTCTCTATTTTCCTAAGGCTCTGTTACATTCTTGCCGAGTTCTATTAAATTCCGCCAGCGGGTTAAGACGAGACGTGATGGCTTCATCTACTTTCTCTGCTTTATGATTGAAACAGCTTGAACTGTCATTGGACATGACTTATCAATCCTGAAGGGCAAATACACCCTGCATATTTTCACGTATATCGACGATATTTTGACGAGTATTATAACGCCAAACCCTTCTCTGGTATTGAAAAGATCTTCAATGTTCTTATTAGTAGTAACCATAACTTTTGTTTTAAAATGTATAAAGCAAGCACGTGTCCTTTACACAATTTTAAAAAAATGAGTTGATTTGAAGGAGCCTATACGATATCTATTCTTATATAAGATTATAAGTAGAAGATGTTATAACTGGTGTTTCATTATTTACTTCACCATATTGAGGAGGTCCAAAGTTATAAGGTAAAGGCACCTGATACTGATCGTATTTCAAAAATCACAATGGAGCTTTCTTTACATTATATTGCTCTTTCATAGAAGATTGGCATGCCACGTGATCTTTATTTACCCCCTGACGTTTCGAACGTTAAGACCCGTCGCATATTGGATTAAAAATGCTAAAGGCATGATAGAATTTACAGTTCCAATAGAGAGTGATGTGCCCTTGCTAATGGCGGACATGATTTTTACCGCGGATACAACTCACGAAGAAAATAAATAATGGGAGTCGATATAACCACGTATAGAGCTAGAATTGGGACCTTCTCAATGCCATTCAAGGAAGGTAACATTGTACGAACGTTGGATATATCACGGATTGGCCTGGGAAACTACAATTGCAGCTTTAGACTTTTGCTTTGTCTGTCAGCCATTTTGTTGACATGCGGGGATATAGAATCCAATCCCGGACCCGAAACATCGACGCGCACTTTACGTGCAAACCGCCAAACAACCCTTTCCTTCGACGGACTATCCCTACCAGCAAATGACAAACAAACCCCGACTACCCCTTCTAGTGCGCATTTCGAGAAACAAACGACGCCCAGACTCCAATCATTTCGACAAAACCAACAACATAAAAAAGGTAAAAAGATGGACGGTTCAGACAGTGACATAATGACGTTTTTACAGAACATGAAAACCGAACTAAAGGAGGATATTTCGTCGATACACAGTAAAATCGACAATATATGTACTTCTGTGAATAACCTACAACAAGAACAAGAAGCCCTGAGGAGGGAAAATGCCGAAATGAGAGAAAATCTTGACCATCTTCACTCTAAGATCGACATTCTTGAAGGCCACTCAAGACGAAATAACCTAAGGTTTAGTGGAATCGAAGGTAAATCGGATGAACCATGGAGCCAAACAGAAGAAAGGGTGAGATCCTTCATCTCTAACGAAATGAATTTGCCTGGCCTTGAAAATGTTGAAATCGAGAGAGCCCACAGAGTACGATCTAACAATCCGGACAAGTGCCAAATTGTAGTTAAATTCTCCAAGTTCAAAGACCGAGACCAAATTCTTAAATCGGCTAGACAGCGCCTTAGAAATACACCCCACTATGTGCAGGAAGATTTCACAGAACGGGTTAAAATATGCAGACGAGAACTTGGTAAACGACTGGTTGAGGCTAGAAAGAAGGGTTTATACGCATCAATGCAATTCGACAAGTTAGTGATTGAAAACGAGATCTTCAGATATGACAGTATAAACAAAGAAATATACAGTGCCGGTTTCGCTAGAGTAAGCAATAGTAATCGTGGTAGAAACCATTATCATGAAAATCGCCACCGCCCGACGCTTAGGACCGACAAACGCACAGGGAACCAACAATCGATGCAGGAAAATGACAACATCCCATTAGGAGGTACCGATTACGAGCAATCGAGCGGAGCCTGTGGGTCGGACTAGCGGTGTGGTCGAGGCCTACGTGATGACAGCGCCTGTAAAAACATTACGTTTAACATTCTATCATGGAATATTGCTGGTTTATTGAAATATAACAATGATTCATTATTAAAAAACTATTTATTTAAACATGACATAATAGGGTTGTTGGAAACATGGAGCCATTTTAAGGGCCAATTTGACACTTTTCTGCATGGGTATAAACATTTTGACAGTGTTAGATCTAAAAGCAACTCCTGTTTTAGAAACAGTGGAGGAGTAAGTGTTTTTGTTAAAGAGCAGTTAATATTATCTGGTGTTGTTAAACAATTATTTTATGTTGACTTTACAGATTGTATAATACTGTATGTTGCTAGTAGTTTGTATGATATGAATAATGATATTATTCTGTATGTAACTTATATTTCACCTGAAGGATCGCCAATTTACAGGGGGAAAGACGAACCAAACGGCATATTGTTGCTCGAGAATAATTTATCGACTTTGCGTAATGACTATCCGGAATGTATATTTTATATAGCAGGTGATTTAAACGCAAGGACAAGTGATTTGTTTGATTACATACCAAACGACTCACTTGACTTTGTGTTTAACACCACAACCGACTATATCGCGGATGACTTTTATTTACCACGCAATTCACGTGATAACATTCTTAACTCGTTTGGTAAAACACTAGTTGATCTTTGCTGTACTTATAGTGTACATATTGTAAATGGACGTTTATCTGAGGACAAGGCGGGTCATTTTACTTGTTTTTCCAATGACGGCCGTAGTTTGGTTGATTATCACATTGTTTCATCAGAGTTATTTCCCTTCATCTCATATTTTAATGTTGAAGAGAAAGACAACTCGGACCATTTTCCTATTTTAGCAACTTTGAACTTTAATTTAAAAGCGCATTATGATGATTCTGTTTTATCACAAAATGATTGCCCTCTTGATGTGTCTGAACATTTTAAATGGAATAATAGCAAGAAGGATGTGTTTACCTTCAATTTCAACAATAAGCTGGAGTTAATGTATAATGAAGTTGTTTCTTGTATTAACAGTGACGTGAATAATGCAGTTAACCTTATTTTGAATATATATAAATCATCATCATTAAATATGAAGATTAAACATAGTAATTGTGCAAATACATGCTTAGATTTTGTACAACCAGAGTGGTGGGACTCACATTGTGAGACTGTTAAACATACTAAGTATTTAAAACTTAGACGTTGTCGTAGTACAAACAACACTTCCGATTTCATTGATTATAAAATTTGCAGGAATGAATTCAAGGCGATTTGCCGTAAGAAGAAGAATCTCTATCAGGCTAAAAAGAGGCTTTCTCTAGTTGAGGCAAGACTTAATCCAAAATTGTTCTGGTTTATTCTTAAAGGTTCATCTCGATTAAATTCAATCCCATATACTCCTAACACTATAACAGCGAGAACATGGCTGACTTACTTTGAATCCTTATTATGTAATATGGGAGAAAGTTCAATATTAAACATAAGGGATGATCCTTCGTTTTTTAATGAAGACATGGACTCATTGCTTAATAATGAGATATTGTTAGATGAGGTCCAAAAAGGTATAAATAAATTAAAGGTAGGAAAAGCACATGGTAAGGATGGTATTGGTGCAGAATTCTATAAGTCTACCATATATGAAATCAGCCCTCTTCTCGTGTTGTTATTTAATAAGATTCTTAATACAGGGGTATTCCCAGATTCATGGTGTGATTCTGTTATAATACCAATATTTAAATCTGGTTCAAAAGCAGACCCAAATAATTATAGAGGGATTTCCTTATTAAATGTGTTATATAAGATATTTTCGTCCATTATAAATGATCGTCTTACACGTTGGTCAGTAGAATTTAATATTTTAGATGAGTGCCAATCTGGTTTTAGAGCAGGTTATTCAGCGATTGACAATTCTTTTTGTCTACAAAGTATGATACAAAAATATTTATCACGTAAAGGAGGGCGATTTTATGTTTTATATGTTGATTTTCAAAAAGCTTTTGACACACTTAACCATACTAAACTGTTTACATGTCTTAACAAAAAAGGGATACAGGGTAATTTATTTCGCATCCTAGTATCAATGTATGCTAATATCCGAGCACATGTCAAAGTTGATTCGAAATTGACTCCATCCATACTTTGTAATACTGGTTTGAAACAAGGGGATTTGAGTTCACCTATAATTTTTAATATATACATAAACGAATTAAGTAAAATTATTAGAGAAACGTGTAGAGGTGGTATTTTTATTACACCTGACATTCCAAATATTTTCTGTCTAATGTTTGCAGACGACGTAGCTAACTGTGCTGATTCTGTTATAAATCTTCAGTTGCAACTTAACACTATTGATTCATTTTGTAAAGAAACGGGTATGATCGTTAATCTTAAGAAATCAGAAATCATTGTTTTTAGAAATGGGGGTCCACTTCGACATAATGAAAAATGGACATATAGGAAAAACAGAATCAGAGTAACTTCCACTTATAAATTTATGGGTCTTATCTTTACACCGAAATTGTCATGGTCCTCCGCTACAAAGAAACTTGCAAATCAAGCACGAAAATCGGTGTATCAAATTAAACAATTTCAAAGTCATTTTGGGAAGTTTATGCATAATGACTACTTTAAGATTTTCGATTCCATGGTCACTCCTATCTTAACATATGGTGCTGAACTTTGGGGTTTTGAAGGTAATAAACATATAGAACAGGTCCATTCTAAATTTTGTAAAGATTTTTTAGGTGTTAATACCTTTGTCAACGACTCAATGGCTTTAGGTGAATGCGGAAGATTCCCTATTGCAGTAAATTACCATATGAAATTTGTGAGATATTGGGTAAGACTTATTGAAATGGAAAACCATAGATACCCAAAACAATGTTATTTAATGCTTAAAACACAAGATTCAGTTGGTAGAAATAATTGGGTCACAAAAGTACGAGAATTTCTTTTTTCACAGGGTTTTGGTTTTATTTGGATTTCACAAGAAATAGGTGACTCAAACCAATTTTGTAAACTTTTTAAACAGAGATTAACGGACTGTTCTTTACAAACGTGGCATAGTGACATAAGTAATTCAACAAGATGTGACTTTTATAGAAATTTTAAATCACTTTTGAATGTAGAACGATATATTAATTCTGACATCAAACCTTATTATAAACGTGCCTTAGCTCGTTTTAGATGCTCAAGTCATAAGCTTAACATTGAAATTGGTAGACATTTTAACGTTGATAGAAATGACAGGGTTTGTCTATACTGTTTTCTCAACAAAGATATTTTGATTGTTGAGGACGAATACCATGCATTTTTTATATGTGAAAAGTTTGGAGACATTAGACATATCTATTTATATAATTGGTATAAAGCTCGTCCAAACTTAGATAATTTTTACAATCTTTTTAAATGTAATGACGAAATAACATTGAAAAACCTAGCTTTCTTTGTATCAAAATTACTAGAGCACATTTCTACTTGATTTCCTTTTATCCTTAAAACATAACAGCACATAATATATTGATGATAGTGTAGGGCATATCTGATTTTGATTTGTATTTTGTAATATGTATATGTATTGTGGGCCGGAGGCCTTTTTACTGAAATAAAATTGTATTGTATTGTATTTAAATAGTAGTTTGTTGCACAAAATGGTAAAATAAAATTTTGATTGTTAAAGTAAAACAGCGAACAGTTTAAGACCTGTCGCAGTTTATGCAGGTTTGTAGGTACATCCTAACAAACCTTTGCCCTTCAAACCATCCAATAGACGTGAAATCATTTTTTCAGCTGAATATAATAATTCAATTTGGTCTTGAGGTTTTGCTTATCTTATGTCAAAGAAACATAACATTGTTTATATAGAAGGACATGTTGAATGCAGACTGGATCATTAATTGGGCATCCTTTGTAACCTAGAACATAAACATAAACAATATTTGCAGCATGTGTAAAGGGTCAATTATAGGGCAGGGTTTACCTCCCCGAAGTATTTAAACAACGGTCTGTTGAATGTTTTGAAATGAAACGTTTATCTATTCGCGCCACAATAAAAATGATTGTGTTAACATAGTAGTTTGCAATTATAACGGCTTACCCTTAAAATCAAAGGAATATTATGAACATGATTATCATACAAACATTTATATTTGTGTACCAACTTTCACTTCAACGCGATAATGCCTACCATTAAAAGGCTCATTCATTCATGTGCATGCTTAATATCGCAAAAAGTCATATCGGTACAGTGAATTCACGATCTATCAGAATATATAACCTATCCGGTCACCCTTTTTTCTAAGACTGCCGTCCTCTCAGACATGAACGGTGTTATATTCAATGTTAACCCTTATCGTTAAGAAACAGTCACCCAATACTTCTTAATCTGATTTGCGTTAAATAGCACTTTCAACCAACATACACTTGTATACAAAGGCCGATCTGGAACGGATGTTTCTATTTTGATTGCTATAAGAACGTTGATGAACGCTAGCGTGGCATTTTGACTGCGGCTGGTTGACCTTGAGCTGCTAGCAGAACTTGGTAGCATTGAGCAGAGCAGGATGATTGAAACGTAGATAAGTAAACTACTTTTAGTCATTATAAAGACTGTTATTTACTTTATGGAATAAAAAGGGTCCGTTGGAATTTTAATGGTACCAATTGAATGTGCTTTAACACAGTTTCAACAATATTTCAGTTAGACTTTATCATAACCTTCTGGTGCAAGTGACAACAATTGTGGGTGACATTGGTGTAGTGGTAGAGCGTCGTCTTCCTGTTACAAGGGTCCCGGGATCAATCCTTGTTAGGCGAGTTAAAAAATAGCAGGGACTAGCTCACAAATTCGCGCAAGTACTGGATCAATATCAAGGAAATTTTCATCGAAAATGATATCAATAAGACCCCACCTTCGATGTAGAATGAATAAGTTTAAAATAAAGTGTCACCAGACTTTATAGACCCTGTTTGATGATCTGTACGTTATGCTTCATCTGTCAATGCAATACAAATGATAAGCTTTCGGGGTAATGCAGCATTACTGTCAAAGAAATGTTAACTCACTTCAACAGTTGTGTACAGAAATAAGTGTGCCATTAACGGAAATAAATAAGAGGTTCTACTTAATGTATTGGTCTTCTTTGGTTTGGATATTATACAAGAGTGTATTGCAACGTGTTAATTTTCTAGAGATGGTGCTTTGTTGGAGGTGTTGTTTTTGCACCGATAATATTGCACTGATGTCCATTTTAAGCAGAAAGTTATACAGATGGTTCGTCTACTTCCTTAACAATGTTTACTTTTCCATATTCAATACAAAGATTTCCATATTGTTGGTCAAGAAACTTGTCTTTCCAATTATTTATCACGGAAACGACGGGCTAGTTTTCAGCAGATGACTCCTAGGGCCGTTTTCTACCTAGATTCTTTTCTAATAATGATATCAAACATAGAACAAGTAAGTTAATGGCAGCATCTCTTGCTGTCAATACAAAAGCTCTTTGTAGAATGGGAACTAAGGCTTAAGAAGACTTCAAACAAAATTATAATTAAGTAAAGTTTGGACTGCTAATGTTCAGCACATATAATCGATTTCATATCGAATTGGTTTTTGATTGGCTTTCTCCGACACGATATTATTAACCAGGGAGATGGTTTGAATGTTATAACTCAAGTTTCTGATGTAACCAAGAAATTACGCGTGTATGCTTTACTTTATAAGATTACTTTATTGAACGCAGGGCATATTTTTCAAAAAGAGGTACCATATCATGTGAAAAACTTACTCTTTAGGACTATGAACTTCTCTATTTTCATTTGGCTTCGTTACATTATGGCCGTGTCCTATCAATTGTTCCGCGCCAATGATCCCGCCAGCGGGTTCAGACGTGACGTGATGGCTTCATCTACTTTCTCTGTTTAATGATTAAAACAGATTTTACTGTCATTGGACAGGACTTATCAATCCTGACGAGCAAATTCGCCCTGCATATTTCCACGTATGTCGACGATATTTTGACGAGTATTATAACGCCTAACCCTTCTTTGGTATTGAAAAGATCTTCAGTGTTCTTATTCATAGTAACCGTAACTCTTTTTGTAAAATGTATAGAGCAAACATGTGTCCTTTACGCAATTCAAAAAAATGAGAGTTGATTTTAAGGAGCCTATACGACATCTATTCTTATATAATATTATAAGTAGATGATGTTATAACTAGTGTTTTATTATTTACTTAACCATATTAAGGAGGAATTCCAACGTTATGTGGTAAAGGCACCTGATACTGATCGTATTTCAAAAATCACAATGGAGTTTTCTTTACATTATATTGCTCTTTCATAGAAGATTGGCATGCCGCGTGATCTTTCATTGACCCCCGACGTTTCAAACGTAAAGACTCTTTGTATATCTGCATTACACATGCTAAAGGCATGATAGAGTTTACAGTTCCAATAGAGGTTTAAACAGTCGTTTGTTGCACAAAATGGTAAAAATCAAATTATGATTGTTAAAGTAAGACACCTAACAGTTTAAGACCTATCTCAGTGTATGCAGGTTTGTAGGTGCATCCTAACAAAACTTTGCCCTTCAAACCATCCGATAGAGCATTGTTCAAAAGACAATGATTATGACGTGAAATCATTTTCAGCTGAATTAACAATTATACTTGGTCAAATGAGCTTGGTAGGCACGTCTTGCTTATTTTATGTTAAAGAAACATAACATAGTATACACAGAAGGACATATTAGCTACAGACAGGATCATTAATTGGGCATCTTTTGTAACTTAGAACATAGACAACAATTGCAGCATGTGTAAAGGGTCAATTATTGGACGGGTTTTCCCAACCCGAAGTATTTAAACAACGGTCTATTGAATGTTTGGAATGAGACGTTTATCTATTCGCGCCACAATAAAGATGATTGAATGCGTATGTTAGCATAGTAGTTTGCAATTATAACGGCTTACCCTTTAAATCAAAGGAATATCATAAACATGACTGTCATACAAACATTTATATTTGTGTACCAACTTTCACCTCAACGCGATAATGCCTGCCATTAAAAGGTTCATTCATGTGCATGCTTAATATCGCAAAAAGTCATATCGGTACAGTGAATTCACTACCTATCAGAATACATAACCTATCCGGTCACCCTTTTTTCTATGACTGCCGTCCTCTCAGACATGAACGGTGTTATATTCAATGCTAACCCTTATCGTTAAGAAACAGGCACCCAATACTTCTTAATCTGAACTGCGTCAAATAGAACATTCAACCAACATACACTTGTATACAAAGGCCGATCTGGAACGGATGTTTCTATTTTGATTGCTATAAGAACGTTGATGAACGCTAGCGTGGCATTTTGACTACGGCTGGTTGACCTTGAGCTGCTAGCAGAACTTGGTAGCATTGAGCAGAGCAGGATGATTGAAACGTAGATAAGGAAACTACTTTTCGTCATTATAAAGACTTTTATTTACTTTATGGAACAAAAAGGGGCCGTACAAATTTTAATGGTACCAATTGAATGTGCTTTAACACAGTTTCAACAATATTTCAGTAAGATGACAAAATTCTTGCATTTTGTCAGCACCAGGCAAGGACTACCTGAAGCTTAATTTTGGTTAGGCACCCTCTTGGAACATATATTATTTTGGGCTTAGTACTATACTGTTGGTACTCGGATTTGCTTTGGTCTGATTGGTTTGATTTGGAGCAGATCTAATTTGGTCATTTTGATGAATGTCGTCATTGCGGTTGGGAATGAAGTCTACGGACGAAGTAGCTTTTGCCATGCACTTTGGGGTAAGTTAGCTAAATCTAAATCTTAGCTAAATCTCTCCTTCCTACGTAGGGTGTGCACGGAGTCTGTAGCAACTTGTTCTTGTGAAAAACCACGCTCTCCGTCTTACTAATATAGCCATTGAATGTTTGTCTATTTAAGTTTGTGTTTAAAGAAAAGGAAACAAATATTTGCCTTTAAATGTACTCGGAAGTAGACAGCCCCACACCCTGAAGAAGAAGGGAAGCAGTCTACCACAATGGTTGACGTCGAATAGCGTAATGCTAGCAGGACACTGTTACGTTATATAACAGGGGCCAATTAAAGGCACCTTCCCAGATGGCAATTTCCTTAAAGGCATGCAGGTTTCCCAAAAACAAAACAAAGTCAAACCAGCTTTTTGATTTTCCGATTCAGTAATTTCATCGATACAAAATTAGGCATAGACTTATGCCCACTGTCTTGGTAACAGAATAGTCCAATGAGTTGTCAACGGTACGGGGAGAGCTTTTTTTTTCCTCAGAAGCAACAGCCTGCCACCAAAATAATGTATATATCTAGAAATGGACCAGCCAATATTATGCGTTTAAGGTTTTCATTAGTGTACATGTATTCATTGGTTCACAAATAGGATTTTTAGGATTTGTTAAATTACATGAGTATTGTCAGATTTTCGGGCTAGGGATGGAAGCTGTATGCTGAACAAAAAGGATAAAGGATGCCGATGGAAAACCCCTTCATTGGTCTCTTATAGACCAGGAGTTGTGGCTGCTACATATGTTAAATTCTGGGGTTGGGGCAAATCCAGTTCCGGTAAAATCCGACACCAACAAAAAAGATGTTAAGACTTCAATAGTGGCTGTGAGTATCTGCTGGACAGTTCAGACTCAATGTTTAGAGGGCAAAACACAAGGGGGTCCAGCAACCGATGAGGCTGTTATAAATGGCCTGGATTATACTACAATTTGATTTCAAAGTGATTAAATTGTTACCCGAATAGTTATGCTATGCTAAAAAGAAATGGCTTTTGGGGTTTTAATAAGGGTTCAGACTGCATTATTCTGGTCCTAGGGTAAAAATTGTTTGTACTAAGTTTCAGCTAATGTAAAGAGGTTTCGATAGGCTTAGTGACCAGCCTCTTTCAGAGGCCTCCGTTTAGGGACATGACAATTTCTCCCATAGGGCTTGTGTTTAAAAGGGACAGGCCATTTCGACTCAAACAGACTTTATCATAACCTTCTGGTGCAAGTGACAACGATTGTGGGCGATATTGGTGTAGTGGTAGAGCGTCGTCTTCCTGTTACAAGGGTCCCGGGATCGATCCCCGTTAGGCGAGGTGAAAAATTGCCGGGACTAGCCCACACATTGGCGCAAGTACTAAATCAATATCCAAGAAGTTGTCATCGAAAATGATTTCAATAAGATCCCAGCTTTGATATAGAATAAACAAGTTTAAAATAAAGTGTCACCAGACTACATGGGCCCTTTTTGATGCTATGCACGGTATGCCTCATCTGCCAATGCAATCCAGACGATAATCTTTCTGGGTAATGCAGCATTATTAGGGAAAAGGATATTCGATCAGTATTCAGACTTATGACAATATATTCAATTGATTTTAAACTATTGGGTGTCAAGGTTAAAATGATATTTTCTGATAATATCTTTTCCCATGGCACGGCCCATGGGATACTTGATTAGTTGTTCTTTGAGAAGTTCACTACAGCACAGAAATAGGTAATAGTAAAAACCGATCAAAGGTGTGCTCAACACGGTACCAGCTCCAAACAATATTTATAGTTAACTTTATTGAACGCAGGGCATATTTTTCAAAAAGAGATACCATGTCATGTGTAAAACTTACTCGTTAGGACTATGAACTTCTCTATTTTCCTAAGTCTCCGTTACATTTTGGCCGTGCCCTGTTAATTTTCCCGCGCCAACGATGCCGCCAGCGGGTTAAGACAAGACATGATGGCTTCATCTACTTTCTCTGTTTTATGATTGAAACAGCTTGAACTGTCATTGGACAGGACTTATCAATCCTGACGAGCAAATTCGCCCTGCATATTTCCACGTATATCGACGATATTTTGACGAGTATTATAACGCCAAACCCTTCTCTGGTATTGAAAACATCCTTAAAGTTCTTATTCATAGTAACCGTATCTCTTTTGTTTAACTTTTTAAAGCAAACACGTGTCCTTTACGCAATTTAAAAAAAAAATAGTTGATTTTAAGGAGCCTATACGACATCTATTCTTATATAATATTTTAAATAGAAGATGTTATAACTGGTGTTTATTATTTACTTTACCATATTGAGGAGGAAATCCAACGTTATGGGGTAAATGCACCTGATACTGATCGTATTTCAAAAATCACAATGGAGTATTCTTTACATTATATTGCTCTTTCACAGAGGATTGGCTTGCCACGTGATCTTTCATTGACCCCGACGTTTCAAACGTAAAGACTCTTTGTATATCTGGATTACATATGCTAAAGGCATGATAGAGTTTACAGTTCTAATAGAGGTTTAAACAGTCGTTTGTTGCACAAAATGGAAAAATCAAATTTTGATTGTTAAAGTAAGACACCGAACAGTTTAAGACCTATCTCAGCTTAAGCAGATTTGTAGGCGCATCCTAACAAAACGTTGCCCTTCAAACCATCCAATAGACGTGAAATCATTTTTCAGTTGGATTAACAATTCTATTTGGTCAAATGAGCTTGTTAGGCACGTCTTGCTTATTTTATGAAACATAACAAAGTATACACAGAAGGACATGTTGGCCATAGACAGGATCATTAATTGGGCATCCTTTGTAACCTAGAACATAGACAACATTTGCAGCATGTGTAAAGGGTCAATTATTGAACGGATTTTCCCACCCGAAGCATTTAAACATGGTCTATTTAATGTCTTGAAATGAGACGTTTATCTATTCGCGCCACAATAAAGATGATTGAATGCGTATGTCAACATAGTAGTTTGCAATTATAACGGCTTTCTGTTTGGAGGAAAAGAAGGTTCTCAGGATTGTCAAATGAATGTTAACTCACTTCAACAGTTGTGTAAAGAAATAAATGTACCATTAACGGAAATAAATAAGAGGGTCTACTTAATGTATTGGTCTTCTTTGGTTTTGATATGATACAAGAGTTTATTGTAACGTGTTAATTTTCTAGAGATGGTGCCTTGTTGAAGGTGTTGGTTTTGCACCGATAACATTGCACTGGTGTCCATTTTAAGCAGAGAATTATACAGATGGTTCGTCTACTTGCTTAACAACGTTTACTTTTCCAAATTCAATACAAAGATTTCATATTGTTGGTCAAGAAAATTGTCTTTCTAATTAATAATCACGGAAACGATGGGCTAGTTTTCAGCAGATGGCTCCTAGCGCCGTTTACTATCTAGATTCTTTAACTATAATGATATCAAACATAGGACACGCAAGTTAATGGCAGCATCTCTTGCTGTCAATACAAAAGCTCTTTGTACAATGGGAATTAAGGTTTTCGAAGACTTCAAACACAATCATAATTAAGTAAAGTTTGGACTCCTTATGTTCAGCACATATAATCGATTTCATTTCACATTGTTTTTGGAATGGCCTTCTCCGACACGATCTTATTAATCAGGGAGAGGGTTTAAATGTCAATAACTAAAGTTTCTGGTATAACGCAGAAATTTAGCGAGTATGCATAAACTCCATTAATGTTTAGATTTCAGGCTTAAATTCACTAACCAGCTTCTTGAAAATATATTGGTGGTTTTGTCGAGCTTTTGCTCTTCGCAAACGGAAGCGATGCTATATCAAACGGCTGTATCAATTATTGCATTCTTGATTTTTTTCAGGGTGGGAGAACTTGTTGCCGAGTCAAAGCCTAACCTGGGTAGCCATGCAATGAGGTGCTTAGACATATAATTAATAAATAGACAGTTAGGTTGTGAAATTTATCCGTCTCATTTAAAAACCGATCAATGGTGTGCTCAACACGGTACCAGCTCCAAAAAATACTTATATTTAACTTAATTGAACGCCGGGCATATTTTTCAAAATGAGGTACCATGTCATGTGTAAAATTACTCGTTAGGACTATGAGCTTCTCTATTTTCCTAAGGCTCCGTTACATTTTGGCCGAGTTCTATTAAATTCCCGCGCCAATGATGCCGCCAGCGGGTTAAGACGAGACGTGATGGCTTCACCTACTTTCACTGCTTTATGATTGAAACAGCTTGAACTGTCATTGGACATGACTTATCAATCCTGACGGACAAATACGCCCTGCATATTTTCACGTATATCGACGATATTTTGACGGGTATTATAACGCCAAATATTTCTCTGGTATTGAAAAGATCTTCAATGTTCTTATTATTAGTAACCGTAACTCTTGTTTTAAAATGTATAAAGCAAACACGTGTCCTTTACACAATTTAAAAAAATATGAGATAATTTGAAGGAGCCTATACGACATATATTCGTATGTAAGATTATAAGTAGAAGATGTTATAACTGGTGTTTATTATTTACTTCACCATATTGAGGAAATCCAATGTTATGGGGTAAAAGCACCTGATACTGATCGTATTTCAAAGATTGGCATGCCACGTGATCTTTATTTACCCCCGACGTTTCGAACGTAAAGACCCGTTGCATACCTGGATTAAAAATGCTAAAGGTATGATAGAGTTTACAGTTCCAATAGAGGTTTAAACAGTAGTTTGTTAAACAAAATGGTAAAGTCAAATTTTGATTGTTAAAGTAAAACAGCGAACAGTTTAAGACCTGTCGCAGTTTATGCAGGTTTGTAGGTGCATCCTAACAAACCTTTGCCCTTCAAACCATCCAATAGACGTGAAATCATTTTTCAGCTGAATATAACAATTATATTTGGTCCTTAGGTTTTTCTTATCTTATGTCAAGGAAACATAACATTGTTAACATAGAAGGACATGTTGAATGCAGACTGGATCATTAATTGGGCATCCTTTGTAACCTAGAACATAAACATAAACAATATTTGCAGCATGTGTAAAGGGTCAATTATAGGGCAGGGTTTACCTCCCCGAAGTATTTAAACAACGGTCTGTCGAATGTTTTGAAATGAGACGTTTATCTATTCGCGCCACAATAAAAATGATTGAATGTGTATGTTAACATAGTAGTTTGCAATTATAACGGCTTACCCTTAAAATCAAAGGAATATCATAAACATGATTATCATACAAACATTTATATTTGTGTACCAACTTTCACTTCAACGAGATAGTGCCTTACATTAAAAGGCTCATTCATGTGCATGCTTAATATCGTAAAAAGTCATATCGGTACAGTGTATTCACTACCTATCAGAATATATAACCTATCCGGTCACCCTTTTTTCTATGACTGCCGTCCTCTCAGACATGAACGGTGTTATATTCAATGCTAACCCTTATCGTTAAGAAACAGGCACCCAATACTTCTTAATCTGAACTGCGTCAAATAGAACATTCAACCAACATACACTTGTATACAAAAGCCGATCTTGAACGGATTTTTTTATTTTGATTGCTATAAGAACGTTGATAAACGCTAGCGTGGCATTTTGACTACGGCTGGTTAACCTTGGGTTGATGGCAGAACTTGGTAACACCGAGCAGGATGAGTGAAACGTAGATAAGTAGACTTTTTATCGTCATTATAAAGACTATTATTTACTAAATGGAATAAAAAAGGGGCCGTTGGAATTTTAATGGTACCAATCGAATATGCTTTATCACAGTTTCAACAATATTTCAGTTAGATGACAAAATTCTTGCATTTCGTCAGCACTAGGCAAGGACTAGGCACCCTCTTGGAAAATACATTTGTTTGGGCTTAGTACTATACTGTTGGTACTCGGATTTGCTTTGGGCTATCATGAGATTGCAGGATTTGAAGCAGAACTAATTTGGTCATTTCGATGAATGTCGTCATTGCGATAGGCCTAGAGACCAGCCCCTTTAGGGACATGACGATATCTCCCACAGGGCATGTGTTAAAAAGGGACAGGCCATTTCGACTCAAACAGACTTTATCATAACCTTCTGGTGCAAGTGGCTACCATTGTGGGCGACATTGGTGTAGTGGTACAGCTTCCTCTTCCTGTCACAAGGGTACTGGGATCAATCCCCGTTAGGCGAGTTAAAAAGTGTCTGGGACTAGCTCACAAATTGGCGCAAGTACTGGATCAATATCAAGGAAGTTGTCATCGAAAATGATATCAATAAGACCCCAGCTTCGATGTAGAATGAATAAGTTTAAAATAAAGTGTATCCAGACTTTATAGACTCTGTTTGATGATCTGTACGTTATGCCTCATCTGTCAATGCAATACAAATGATAAGCATTCTGGGTAATGCAGCATCACTTCAACAGTTGTGTACATAAATAAATGTGCCATTAACGGAAATAAATAAGAGGGTCTATTTCATGTATTGGTCTTCTTTGGTTTGGATACTGATACAAGAGATAATTACAACATGTTAAATCATCTAGAGATGGTGCCTAGTTGGAGGTGTAAAAAGTCGTTTTTGCACCGATAATATTGCACTTGTGTCCATTCTAAGCAGAGAGTTATACAGATGGTTCGTCCACTTGCTTAACAATGTTTACTTTTCCAAATTCAATACAACGATTTCCACATTGTTGGTCAAGAAACTTGTCTTTCCAATTAATCATCACGGAAACGACGGGCTAGTTTTCAGCAGATGTCTCCTAGCGCCGTTTGCTACCTAGATTCTTTTCTAATAATGATATCAAACATAGAACAAGTAAGTTAATGCCAGCATCTTTTGCTGTCAATACAAAGGCTCGTTGTACAATGGGAATTAAGGTTTTCGAAGACTTCAAACACAATTATAATTAAGTAAAGTTTGGACTCCTAATGTTCAGCACATATAATCGATTTCATATCGAATTGGTTTTTGATTGGCTCTCTCCCACACGATATTATTAACCAGGGAGATGGTTTAAATGTAAATAAGTCAAGTTTCTGATGTAACACAGAAATTAAGCGAGTATGCATAAACTCCATTATTGTTTGGATTTCAGGCTTAAATTCACTATCCAGCTTCTTTAAAATATATTGATGGTTTTGTTGAGCCTTTGTACAAACTGAAGCGATGTTATTTAAAACGGCAGATTCAATTGCATTTTTTATTCTTTTATTTAAGGTTGGGGAACTTGTTGCCGAGCCAAGGCTAATCTGGTGAGCCATGTAATTAGGTGTTCAGACATCTAATTTAGAAATTGACACTTAGGTTGTAAAAAATTATCTGTCTCATTTAAAAACCGATCAATGCTGTCATTTAGGGGAATGTTAATCCTTAAAACATTTTGCGCAGAGTATACAGTAACCATAACAATACCCAGTACACGTAACACTTGGATGTACAGTTACCATAACAACAACAAGTATATGTCCAAATTGGGTATATAGTAACCATATCAACATCAACCGCATGTGACCTTGGGATGTACAGTAGCTATAACAAGAAAATATCGTGGGAAATAAAGTGATAATACATGTACAGAATATGAAAAGCATGCGACGGGATCTGTCAAAGTTGGTAATATAAAGCGACTGTGACAACCTTCAGTTACCATGACTACCAAGACTTACTAGAGAATGGTTCCCGCTTTGCTTTAACAAAACGGACACGCACCTGAACGGGTCACTTCCGGTCAGTAGAGGGTCCAAAATAGTTCCGGTTAGAAATTTATGTTAGCTGTTTTTTAACGCTTGTTTGTAAAGAAAATGTTGCTTGACGGCATATCTAAATAAAAACTATATCATCCAAATAAAGGGTTTTTTCTGACAACAGATTTCGTTGTTGTAACTGATAATATGTTGGCGAGGTAATGGAACCTAGCTTAATGAGTGATCTAGAAGTGCATGAACCGATCACCAGTCATGAGACAAAATGATAAGTGAAAGCAATAACGGCATAGCTCCTTCTCCACACAATAACATTATGAAGTAACACATAAAATGCTTAATGAGTGGTTTAGAAGAGCATGAACTGATCACCAATAATGAAATTGACAAAATGATAATTGAAAGCAATAACGGTTTAGCTCTTTCCCCACACAATAACAATACGAAGGAACACATAATATGCATCAAAACTATTATGCTCGTCTTTAATCGTAAACACCGTGCTCGAAAGGACTTATAGTTGATTGGAGTCATTTAACCAATTAACAAAACTAAAGGGTCCATTCTAGACCCAAATAACAACAGGTCGATTTCAATAGTAAGCTTTCTTGGCAAAATATCCACGTATATCTTGAATTAACGTATTACATCTTTCCTTGATCACAATGACTTTTCTTCTCAGAAAGCCAAGCCGGATTTCGAGACAAGTATTCAACATGTGATCACTTATAAACACTTAGTTTTCATTTCCGACTACGACGGGAGAACAGTTATTCTACTCTTCTTTCTTTCACTTTAGTACATCTTTTGACTCAACTGGCAAACAAATATTTCAACTAGATATATCACGTATTATTGTTAATGTTATCCGTAACGTTTAATTAAACATAACATCATCATGTGTCTCTTCCAATAAAAAAAGAAAACATTGGGGGGTTTTCGCAATCAATGGAGTGCGGCAAGGTGAGAACCTATCCCCTGTCCTTTTACCTCTTTACGTACAAACGGTATGGAAGAATGTCTTAATAGATAATGCTATGGAATATCTTGTAAGCCCAAAACCATAGATTTAATGTAGAAGTTGGTAGACGGAGTCGTGTTAATATCCATTATGGAGGCCGCAAATGCTATATGTCATTGGCGATGAATGTCATTATTTATTAAAATGTCCATACGGTACAAACAAAACACAATCGAAGAAACTTTCAAATATTTGATGAACATTGTTTGTTATAATCCATAGATATGAATCGCATTTCGATGACACAACAACATAATGTTTACTTTCATTCGGATTTAATTGTACATTGTCCTCTCCAAACGATAGACTATGGTATGCGCTAAACAAACAAGTTGACTAACACCATGAAATGTATCTATAAATGTTTCGTCTGTTAAAACACTGTACCACGTCATGTTAAATACTCGAAAGAGATTTATTAAGGGAACACCATTCATATTTGACATTGCTTTATCGATTTGCTTAACGGAATATACAATGTTGTGCCCTAGACAAACAAGTTGACTAATACCATGAAATGTATCTATGAATGTTATGCTTCTATAAATACACTCTATCGCGTCACGTACACTACTCGAAAGAATTTATTTATGGAACACCATTCCTATTTGATAGTGCTTTATCGATTTGCTAGACGGAATATACAATGATGTGCCCTATACAAACAAGTCGGCTAATACCATGAAATGTATCTATAAATGGTTTGTTTCTGTAAATACACTCTACCGCGTCACGTACAATACTCGAAAGAAATTATTTATAGAACACCATGCCTATTTGATAGTGCTTTATCGATTTCTAAACGGAAGACTATGGCATGTATTCTATCACCAGGACAATTAACAGACCGATAACAGGGTGCCGTATACTTTGCTTGGTATCCTTCCCTAAATCACATGATCACTGCGCGCACCTGCCAGTAAATATTTTTTGTTTTGTTTTCACATTTTCGTGTTTTATTTACATTTTTGTTTGTTTATTTAAATCAATAGAAGTAACAGGACAAATAGAATAGATTGATGTTATCTTTGAATTGGAAATGTTATCGGACTCGACTTAAGATTATTATACGATTTGACTTCGGCTCACCAAATGATATTTCTACGCCCTGCCCGATAACATGTCCGATTCACGACACCCACCATCTATCCTCTATGTTTTAGACAAACACGTTGCTTACAACCATAGTTATGAAATTATTAATGATTAGCTACTGTTGATACATGTACACTGTACTGCATCATGTGGTATAGACGAACGATATTTTTTTTAAAACATCATTCAGATTTGATAGTACCGTGCTCTCCCTTGAACGGTTTATTGTTTAATGCATTAGACGAACATGTTAACCTCAACCATAATTAAATACATCATACTGCATCACGTGACATATCCGAAAGATGGATATTTATAGGACGCATATACCAAGCCAGTGTAAAGTGACGAGCATTTTTCCTCCTTTTGTCACAGTGGTTTCTCTAAAGTATTACAAAGGATAAATATTTGAACGCGTTAAGATGGTCTAAGTGTTTGCTTTCAATTTGGAAAAAGTAAAAAAGAAATCCCACATGAACGAATATGGTTAACTGGTCGTCCTTCTTTATTTATATGGGTTTTACATTGCGTCAACATTATTTCAAATATGTTACAATACCCGACTCATAATGATAGAGGAAGACCCCAAACTCAACTACCAATAAGGGCTTGTCATGCCGGGTAGAACAATCGGCGATCCGTAAGTCAGTCGTGGGACTACCTCTCATGAAAATCACATCTCATGGGGAATTGAACCCATGCGGAGAGAGAGCGTGTGTTTCGAAGTCTGTACTCTAAACAGTAGACCCCGTCCTTCTTTAGGGATAAGGTTAAGGCTGAAGTAAGATGCAATAAGATAGCCAAACGGAAAGAAATTCCAAAACAATTTAATTGGTATTGTGTTATGAATGACATGACACGACTTGTTTGCCCTTCATATAGAATAGGAGACAGTGGACTATTGGTGTAGAACACCGGGACGCGGAACATAAAGGTCATGGCTTCAAATATCTAGAGAAGCAAGGACTACTGTGCGACCTTTCATTTAGGGCTGAATCTTGGCGTGTTTTCAGGAAATTAGGGTAACAGTGAGTCATTGGTAAAACTTCCGGACTCGAAACATGAAGGTCATGGCTTCAAATTTCTAGAGAAGCAGGGACTACTGTGCGATTTCTCATTTAGGGCTGAATCTTGGTGCATATTCAGGAAATTAGGACACCAGTGGGTCATTGGTAGAACGTCCAGACTCGGAACACGAATGTTATGGCTTTAATTTTCTAGAAAAGCAAGGACAACTGTGCGACTTTTCATTAAGGGCTGAATCTTCGTGTGTTTTCAGGAAATTAGGTTAACAGGTGGTCATTGGTAGAACGTCCGGACTCGGAACATGAAGGTCATGGCTTCAACTATCTAGAGAAGCAGGGACTACTGTGCGACTTTTCATTTAGGGCTGAATCTTGGCGTGTATTCAGGAAATTAGGGTAACAGTGGGTCATTGGTAGAACGTCCGGACTCGGAACATGAAGGTCATGGCTTCAACTATCTAGAGAAGCAGGGACTACTGTGCGACTCTTCATTTAGGGCTGAATCTTGGTGTGTATTTAGGAATTAGGGTAATAGTGGGTCATTGGTAGAACGTCCGAACTCGGAACATAAAGGTCATGGCTTCAAATATCTAGAGAAGCAGGTACTACTGTGCGACCTTTCATTAAGGGCTGAATCTTGGTGCGTATTCAAGAAATCAGGACAACAGTAGGTCATTGGTAGAACGTCCGGACGCAGAACACGAAGGTCATGGCTTTAAATCTCTCAAGAAGCAGGGATTATCTTGCGTCTCTCCATTCAGAGATGAATCTTGGAGTGTATTCAATAGGTTATGGCGGGAAGTGGAACAGAGGTAGAGCGAAAGCCTCTTGTACCAGGGTTCAGGGCTCGATCCCCGTTGGTTCGGTGCTGAAGCATTCCTATGCAACATTTCTTTCAGGGAAGAATCTTGGTGTTTAATCAGGAAGTGATAGAGCGTCGGCCTCTTGTACCGAGGGTCTCGTGTTCGATCCGTGTTAGGCGAGGTGAAAATTACAGGGATAAACCCTTAATTTGGCGCCAGTACTTGTTTAATACACAGAACGTAGTGATCGAAAGTGAATTAAATAAGCTTCAACCCTAGGAGCAATGGACTTAAAATCACAAACTGCTGTCATCACAGGTTCAAATCGTGACAGTGGTAGTTTTGAATTTTCAGGGGAGGTAGTCTCTCGACTGCTTTGTGGAATGACAATGGTTTCATTTGTCTACAAGTCCTCATGGACAGTAAAGGGAGGCGGTTTCCTCCATCCATGATAAACCAGGCATCGCAATAAAATTGAATAAGTGTTGTTGCGATGAATAACCATATCAACCAAACCATAGTGATACATATATGAATGCACAGTCAATTATTCGTCCGATCACCATGGTAATATTATCTCAAATGCCACTGCGCAATTATTGAAAATTCAACTTGGATAATTGTTTTGGTGTTCGTCATATGAGTATATGAATGCACAGTCAACTATTCGTCCGATCACCATGGTAATATTATCTCAAATGCCACTGCTCAATTATTGAAAATTCAACTTGGACAATTGTTTTGGTGTTCGTCATATGAGTATATGAATGCACAGTCAACTATTCGTCCGATCACCATGGTAATATTATCTCAAATGCCACTGCGCAATTATTGAAAATTCAACTTGGATAATTGTTTTGGTGTTCGTCATATGAGTATGTGAATACACAGTCAACTATTCATCCGATCACCATGGTAATATTATCTCAAATGCCACTGCCCAATTATTGAAAATTAGACTTGGATAATTGTTTTGGTGTTCGTCATATGAGTATATGAATGCACAGTCAACTATTCGTCCGAACACCATGGTAATATTATCTCAAATGCCACTGATCAATTATTGAAAATTCAACTTGGATAATTGTTTTGGTGTTCGTCATATGAGTATATGAATACACAGTCAAATATTCGTCCAATCACCATATTAATATTATCTCAAATGCCACTGCTCAATTATTGAAAATTGAACTTTGATAATTGTTTTGGTGTTCGTCATATGAGTATATGAATGCACAGTCAACTATTCGTCCGAACACCATGGTAATATTATCTCAAATGCCACTGCGCAATTATTGAAAATTCAACTTGGATAATTGTTTTTGTGTTCGTCATATGAGTATGTGAATACACAGTCAACTATTCGCCCGATCACCATGGTAATATTATCTCAAATGCCACTGATCAATTATTGAAAATTCAACTCGGATAATTGTTTTGGTGTTCGTCATATGAGTATATGAATACACAGTCAAATATTCGTCCGATCACCATATTAATATTATCTCAAATGCCACTGCTCAATTATTGAAAATTGAACTTTGATAATTGTTTTGGTGTTCGTCATATGAGTATATGAATGCACAGTCAACTATTCGTCCGAACACCATGGTAATATTATCTCAAATGCCACTGCGCAATTATTGAAAATTCAACTTGGATAATTGTTTTTGTGTTCGTCATATGAGTATGTGAATACACAGTCAACTATTCGTCCGATCACCATGGTAATATTTTCTCAAATGCCACTGCTCAATTATTGAAAATTCAACTTGGATAATTGTTTTGGTGTTCGTCATATGAGTACATGTATATGAATGCACAGTCAATTATTCGTCCGATCACCATGGTAATATTATCTCAAATGCCACTGCGCAATTATTGAAAATTCAACTTGGATAATTGTTTTGGTGTTCGTCATATGAGTATATGAATGCACAGTCAACTATTCGTCCGATCACCATGGTAATATTATCTCAAATGCCACTGCTCAATTATTGAAAATTCAACTTGGACAATTGTTTTGGTGTTCGTCATATGAGTATATGAATGCACAGTCAACTATTCGTCCGATCACCATGGTAATATTATCTCAAATGCCACTGCCCAATTATTGAAAATTCAACTTGGATAATTGTTTTGGTGTTCGTCATATGAGTATGTGAATACACAGTCAACTATTCATTCAGACAAATATACAAATATACAAACTTCGATAGCGAGTGCACGTCAAAAATTGATAGAAATCATTTAAATTGTCTTAGTTTATTGAAGGAAACGGTCACAAACTTTGTAACAGATAATCAATGAAAAGACGTTTCAACTTGTGTCAAGCAACTCTCCTTTTAAGCAGCCAATCTGCCTTAAACAACCACTTCAGAAAGTCCCATTGTTGGTTTTATAGTGTACATCGTTTTGTGTTAAGCAGCCAACCTGTCTTAAAGAGCCAATTTTCTCGGTTCAATAGGCTGGCCTCCAAACACAAGTTTGACTTTACGTTAAATGTGAAATACACAGTAAAATGTTTTAGTTCTCATATGGAAACCGTTTGTTTGTTTTGTTGGATCTTGACAAAATGAAGAATCTATCCGATTTTCTAGAGGTTTACTGTCAAATGACTTCACTCATTCTGATTCTGGTAGACTGTGTTTAGCAACAACACAATGTTCCATCTTGCGGCGTTGTTTGTTGGCCTTACTCTTAAGGATTTACAGTAACACGCAAACGCTTCATCAAATCTGTTCTCGTATTCGTAGCACTGACCTAAGAGGTTGTACACGGTCTCTCTATGACCCATATTCTCCTTGGTAAGTTTCTTAAGTCCTTTGAGAGCCTGTAATTGTACGTCACGGTATCCCATATGTCTACCGGTCATGTACAAAAGGAAATAGAAGTAAGATACAGAGTCTATGCACGCAAGATCCATCCAGTCGTCGCGTTTGATCTTGTCTCTCTGTAGCTTTTCTTGTTCTGTAGATCTATACATCTCGTACTGCAATTCTCGGGGACAGCATCGCCTTTCGGCCTGTGAGAACTTCACACACGTAGACACACGTATTGGAACAATACACTGTATTGGTGCGCCACCATTGATAGTAGTATAATAGGGACTGTTAACATCACATCTACAATCAGTGACAATGCCAGCAAAAATACGGTCTTCAACTTCATATAAAACTGACTTCGCCTTCTCGAACTGCCCTGCACAGTAGAAATATGAAGCATATCTCAAACTTGATGACGTCGCGTCAGATTCACGGCTTAGCTCATACAACTGTGACGTTCTACTCGGAAGCGAAAGAAATTTGAGTATGCTTTCACACACTTTTTTCGCACATTTTATGTGTTCACACGCTCTAAGAGTGGCGAGATGTGAACATAGAAAAGGAAATAGTAGTGTTGCGCCTACGTACTGAAGCGGGCCTTGTAACGAAAACAAGAGCAGGGTCTCCTGTAGACTGGTCAAGCTTTGTTGGTTTAATGTTCCACTGAGCATAAGTCTTTGAATGATATATGAACAATTAGACACGAACATCACATTTCTATCAAGAAGTTGTCTTTTAATTTCTTCATCGCGATTGGAATCTTTTCCTTGATAACCAGTCTCTCGGTAGCTATGCATCAATTTGTTGATATTGTCAAACCTTATGTCTGCGAGAAATCCCCCTTCACTGACTAACACTTTCCATATCACGCCCATCAATGCAACTTGATTGTCTTTGTTGACCTTCCCTAACAAAAGGTTTATTGATTCGTTGAAATAGTTTGGACAGTTCATACATAGAACTGCTGCAAGCATATTCAGAAGGACTTGATTTACACATCGGAGTAGATTTGATTCCTGCCAGAAGTCTGACCTAGTGTTCTCTATACAATGGAATAACAGGTTTTTACAAATATAACTAGATATGACGTCTGGTATGACGGGATCTATGAATGTCTTTACAATCATCTTTATAAGTATGGAACATCGTATCTGTGTGATATTTAGACTAAACATCAAACACCTTTCTGCGAGAGAGGTTGAAATTCTCCACGACTCGGATTTCTTTTCATCCAAACAATGAGCGACGGGAACGAGAAAGCATCCACTTTTCTCCATATAACTGACCATTTCTGGCGTAGGCCAAGTTATTTTTTTCGACTGTGTAGACCACATTCTATATCCAGAAGGCCACGTTTTGCAGCGAATAGCAAATACAATATCAAACGGACAAGAACCATCGCCATTATAGTGAATTGCAGGACCATGTCGTTCTTCAACATCTTGAGAGTTATGGCTAAGCCATACTCTACCAGCCTCATCAAACATATATTCAACATACGGTATCTTAATCTCTGGAAGCGGTCCATTGGCTTTAAGACACTGTAGTTTACAATATCCGGGAAATGTCTTATCTTGAATCATCATCAGGTTATTCTTTCCCGGGACCAAGTTTTCCTTATATTGTATTGCATTGTAATCTTCATAAACAATCAATCTATCAAAATCCGAGTTTGGCCCGTCAACTGTAGTACCTTCAGTTCGACTGCCGAATACATAATTAGTGCAATTTTCCTGGCGCAGATGTTGATTTAAAGTTCCAATTTCTTCAAAAAACAGATGTTTTCTCCTTCGAATTATCACAGCTTCCCTATACACCCCGATATTGTCCATCACCCGGGACAGTCTACGGGACAGGTCTCTATAATAGTCCCGTGACGCCATATTGGTCACACTGAAACAAACATAAATGACATTATAAGTCAATGTGTTATCTGAGGAAAAACATTACATTGATTTAAAGGATCGGAATATCGTCATTGTTGCATTAATGAACAATTCAACAAATCAGAATAGTCCCGTGACGCCATATTGGTCACACTGAAACAAACATAAATGACATTATAAGTCAATGTGTTATCTGAGGAAAAACATTACATTGATTTAAAGGATCGGAATATCGTCATTGTTGCATTAATGAACAATTCAACAAATCAGAAATAGATTTGTATAATAACATAATAACTATGATCTTTGAAATAACAGCGATGATAACAAGCTAACTCATGTTGGTTTCTTTTCCATTTTGATATCATGACGATCCAATCATACTTTATACTTTGCTGATCATTCGAACGCCGGTCAGGTTTTGTCCTTGTACTCAGTCGGCAGTAAGTCCGACTTTTAACAAAGCCATTCTGAGTTTGATCAACATGATGCAAAACTTGACTCTCACTACTCTAACCTATCATGTTCATTTGGGAAATTAGTCGGTATCTTTAAAGAATGTTGCACCACAAGCAATCAATGGATGACATTGCTTTTCATTGATCTAATGTGATCGTGTCATAAAGACTTTTAATCGCTCGGTTTGTTATACCATCTCTAAATTGTTAAATGATGGAGTAGTGTTTATTATTGTTATCATTATTTTCATCACCATTATTTTCATCACCATTATTCTAATCACCATTATTTTAATCACCATTATTTTCATCACAAATATAAACAATTTTGAATCTTTCGTGGAAAAGAGCTATCGGTTGAACGTATAAAGTGTAGTTTTACCTATTTCAAAAAAGTGTGCATTTGAATATCTGTTTGCTTTGAGCCTATTGTAAATCTGGTAAATCGATAAATACACAAAAACGGCGAATATTTCAGAACGATTCGCTTTCGTGCTCAACTGAAAACGCTTTTTTTCAACTTAAGATCGTTTCTTGAAAGGTACAAAGTAATTAATTATATTACCTTTTTTTTTCGAAATACAGTTAGTTTACTCGCCTAGTCAATATGGCGGAGAAACTGTGTTTTGGTGTATTGTTTTTATTATCCTTTTGTAAATACACAAACGATATGTTTATTGAACAAATCTTTATGAACATAGAACATGATACTCTCCACTGGCTACTTTTCCATGACCGTTTTTCATTTTAAACAGGTATAAACAAATACAATCAAATACTAAAGCTAGGCAGGCAATAAATTCATTCTAAAATCTAATCACAAATGTTTCTGGGAGAAAACGCTTAAAATTAAATAACGTGTTGTTATTTATATGAAATGGGCTTATAACTATTGTCTTTAATATCTGTTTCTTGTATAGAAGCGTCGTTTGTACATTCGTTCTTCTGTTTGTCATAAAAGTTTTAGTATCGTTGAGTTAAGAGAAAATTGAGTTATGAAGATGGAGACGAAGAGCAAAGGGTAGTAAAGAAAATGAATTATTTTATAAAACTGGATTTGGAAAATGTACACATTCCATATGCGGAGAAAGGGTTAAGTGAGTATTTTATATAATTTGCTTTTTGCAAATGACTGATAACAAGAACCAAGCAATCAATCAAATTCTTATAGACTTCGTTATTGGAAAGTTGTTAAAGATAACCGTATTCATGTCACTGTTCCTAATGTAAATGTCTAATACTGTCATAGTATAAATCTAGTTAAGGGTTACACGTAAAATCACCATTGACTACACATATCGTGTAGGTCCCTAACTTCGATGGGTCCCGAACTTCGATGATTTTCTATTTTGATCGCGCGAGAGACGAGATTTACTCACGCGACGAGACCGACCGTGGCAAAAAACTTACGATATGCGTAAAAATACGTCAAGATGATTAAACACTCAAAATGCGGTTTCCAAATGTAAGTTCACTATGCAAACATATCAACACCCTGAAAAATCATCAAAACCCTTATTCCCAAACTTACCCCTTTTTCTGTGCTATTTTATCCCCTTAAAATATTTTTTTTTACTTTTTTACAATAGAGCGTCTGCTTTATCCTGTTTCAATGGACGACGTCATACCCACAATCCTCAGTAGGTTAGGCCAAACATATTTTATGTTTAGTTTCTCATCCACCTTTCTTGCATTGTGAATATAAACTAAGCTCATTTTACTAAGCTTTCTTCTGAATATTTGACGATGATTTATTAAATATTTCAGACTAGATTGGAGAAAGCAAAAAAGCCATACAGAAACTATTCCCCAACAGCACTTACAAATGCCTACAAGTTTGTAAGGGAGGAAAAGGTTTTTGTCAGGAAGGCTGCACATATCCATGGAGTCCCAGAAACAACATTAAGGGACAGGGTGTTGGGTAACATTCACCCTGACACTGTTACCGTTGGAAAGGCACCCCTCTTCACACAATATGAAGAAGCATGCATTGTAAAACACTTCAAAAATATGGCTGAATTGGGTTATGGATACTCAAGAAGGGAGTGTGTTGTAGCAGCTTCAGACTATGATGTGCAACTTGGAAAAAGGGAACATTCAGAGCCATTAACTATAAAATGGAAGAAAGGTTTTATTAAAAGATGGCCAGAGTTAAAGGTTCTAACACCCAGGTCACTGGATTAGCTCGTGCTAAAATGGCATCTGTAGCAACTGTAGATGAGTATTTCAGAAGTCTGAAACGATGCTTACAAAGGCATGGTTTAACTGACAAACCACATTTAGTTTATAATGTTGATGAGAAGGGTATTTTTGTTGAACATAAACCACCCCACATTGTTGCCAGTTCGGCATACTGTCCGTCTGCTGTGACTTCAGGGAGAGGGAAGACAGTTACGATTCTAGGTGGAGGGAATGCTGCCGGGTTCGCAATTCCACCCTTTTTTGTTTTTCCGGGAAAGCGGATGCAACAGGATTTACTAAAGGGAGCCTCTCCAGGAGCTGATGGAACTATGTCGGAATCGGGTTGGTCCAATGGTGTCATTTTCAGGCAGTACATTGAAAACCATTTCTTGAAGTTTGTTCCTAACCATCCAAACCAGAATATATTGCTTCTACTTGATGGACATAAATCTCATGTCTCCGTTGGATTATCTGAGTGGGCCCGAAATCACAATCTTGTAATATTTATTCTGCCACCACACACAAGCCATATACTACAACCAATGGACATCTCTTGTTATGGTCCCTTCCAAAACATATATAACGCTCTATGTCACGCTCTTGCCTGCAGGACATACATCAAGGCTTTGTCACCAGAAAATATCATCTCTGGTTTCAGACGTACTGGAATCCATCCACTGAACCCTTCATCTATTCCATGTGAATATTTGTTGCCATCCACTGTGTACAATAAATAGTCGGATTCTGACAATGACAGTCAGGCCACAGTGGAAGGTGGTGAAGAGTTAAATATTTTTGAAAGAAGGGAAAAAGATATAAAGAAAGTCAAAGGTGAAATCAAAGGCAAACAACGAGACACTGTAAGTAAGATAGTTGCGGGAAAGGAAAGTTCAGAGAATGTCATAGAACAGATGGTGGTACATGAAAACAATCATAAAATGTAAGGAAAAGTTGTGAAAAAATGAAAGAGCAAGAAAACAAAGACAAAACTAGACATAAAATGTGTGGAAAAAATGTAGTTAAACAAAAGCATATACCTATAGAAAGTCAGTTACCGGGGCCATCTCATATCAATTTAGTATCAGACGATGAATCCTCACTTACTTTAACTGATGAGGATGATAGTGATGAAGAGCTTTGCTGTGTTTGTGATAGGAGAATCCCAGAGGAAATGAGGAAAAGCATTCCTCTTGTAATAGTTAAATGGGTACAGTGTGATGGAATACAAAATGGGTTGCCTTGTAAACATTGGGTTCATTTACAATTCTGTACTAAATTCAGGGTTGTAAGGAGAGGGGATATACTTTTATGCCCTCACTGTACATATGAAAATTAGACATTGCTTGACAATATTGGTGTAAATAGTATCAAATCTATTTATCTGTTTGTTGGTTTGACATTGTTTAAAAAAAAGTTATCCTTTCAAATTCAGTTATTTCCAAAATCTAACATTGTTTAAATAGGACCACTATTAACCTGGCTGAAAACCCAACATATATTTCTATTGTGCCTAACTCATGAATACACTGTTGTTAACAAACAATGACGTCATCTAATCAAGGTACCAGCTAAAAATGGCGGACTATTCCGATAGTGAATTTTCGGTGATGTTAAACGACCCTGTTTAGGGACAGGTATAAAACATGGCGCCTACCCCGTTATAGCGCGATTACGGAAGAAAAACACGGTACCCCCTGTTACCCCCTGTACCGAGAAAATGCATGTCAAATATGGGCAATATTTTTTACAAAAATGTCGCTTAAAAATTGAGATTGAAAAACACGGCGCCCCCTATTATATTTTTTGTTCTAAATAATATTTTTCTAACTTTGATATATTTTGAAAATGCATAAAATTACCTTTCAAATGATATTAAATATTTGAAATTTGGACGAAAGATGGCTGAGAAATAGCTGTTCAAACATGAGTATAACTCCAGCCATTTCGACTCACAACAGATTCAAGCTCGGAAAACACGGCGCCCCCTACTAACTTTTTTATTTGTTCAATGACTGTACATTATGTGGTATGTTCTTTTAGAAGACACTTTTTCCTTTCATATGATGTTAGTTTTGTTAAAATTGGTTGATTGATGACCGAGATATGGCCTGTTAAAGATGGGCGTTTTTTCCGTACGTCCCGTCGCAAAAGATTTTGTCGTTTACAGTTACACAAGAAAAACAAGGCTCCCGTATTAACTTAATTAAAAGAATTTTTCGTTTACAGTTACACAAGAAAAACAAGTATTAACTTAATTATTTGTTGAATTTGTAGAATTTACACAACAAACTTGGTATCAGATGAAAGAACACACATTAAACTCTTTTATGGTATGCAAAGAACTTAAATATATGGACGAAGTGCCGGAAAGAATTGATGGCGAATATTGTTAGTGCTTTACCAAAATGCCGCTCACGGATTAACCTCGGAAAACATCACTCCCCTATTTTCTTTTTCGTTATTTGTCACATTTCTTTAATGTTAACTATGTTTCAAAAAAACCATATGATACACGTTCAAATGATGAGATGACATTAAGATTTGGAATGCAGATGGCAAATAACGTTCTTTGCAAACATGAGTAATATGTCAGTCCAATCTGAAAACACGGCGCGCACCGGACTTTTTGATTACTTCGAATATTTAAGACGTGGTTCTCACATTCTCATCAACATATATCATAAAGGTAATGTTAATTTTGATTTACTAGTTACCCAGAAATTCCCTTTCAAACAACGGCTTTTATTCCCAACATATTAACCACTTTATGTTTTTTGTTTGATAATAGCCCTTCCGAGAACAATATGCGTCAATTTAACTGATAATTACATTTTTTCCTGTTTTAACCATATCATTCAATACTTGTTTTTTTTTCTATTGTCTCTCTCTATTTTCCCTTTTCATGCTATAGTATCATGGATAAATTACACAGCTTCTTATCCGTGATACTGCTAGATTAAATGTATATTGGTCCGAACATGTGTCCTCTTAACGAAATGACATTTCCCTAAGCTCTCTCTCTCTCTCTCTCTCTCTCTCTCTCTCTCTCTCTCTCTCTCTCTCTCTCTCTCTCTCTCTCTCTCTCTCTCTCTCTCTCTCTCTCTCTCTCTCTCTCTCTCTCTCTCTCTCTCTCTCTCTCTCTCTCTCTCTCTCTCTCTCTCTCTCTCTCTCTCTCTCTCTCTCTCTCTCTCTCTCTCTCTCTCTCTCTCTCTCTCTTCTCTCTCTCTCTATCTATCTATCTATTTCCCTATCTGTCCATCTCTTTGTTTCTCTCTCAAACTCTCTCGCTCTGTCTTTCTTTCTATTTCTCTCTCCCGCTCTATCAATCTCAATGAGATTTCCTTTTCAATTTGAAAGTTATTTTTATTATTACTTTAAGTGTAACTCTAAGCGTTTGTTATGCTCTTGGGTCAAAATCAAAGGCCAGAATGGCCTGAACTGCGTCGCAGTATGGTCTGAGAGGTTTGTGCGTACGAATGGATTTGAAAGAAATCTAAGGGATTTTTGAAGACAAACCAACACATTTCTGTTGAATAGCAGAAATCAAAATAGAAGTCAAAAAAGACATGTCCCAGTACTCCAGTGGTACTCAAACCCAATGCTCTAATCAAATGAAAAAGTATTATTCCAGTTATCAACAAAATAGATATTGTAGACGAAAACAAGCATTTTTGGTTAAGATACCAATCTACAAGGGGCCACAGTCACAAGTTATTTAAGAAACACTTCAGCACAAATACAGCTTCAGTCAGAGATCATTGAAAAATTTTAAAAGTGCATTAAATATATATTGGGTTAAATGCCATATCAAAGGCATGCCCGAGTGTTACGAACAGGAACCGGAACACAAGAAAAGAGTAGATAAAAAGGATCGGAGAGATGTAAGTCTAAAAAATGATCTCAACAACAAAGTAAACAATCATACATTCTAATCTGGGTGATTTTTTTATCTACTCAACAATACCTACATTTAGTGTTTCTTCCAGGATTTGAAACAATAGAGGTATTTCCCCAATACATTGGGCAAAAGGTGATAATAGATCTTCTTTTTCATTTTGCCATTGTAAAATGCACACGCTCACTTCATGGTCAGTAACATTCGGAACACCTCGGCCATTTCTTAAAATAACCTCGGAGGTAATGCGGGAGCCATTTTTGAAAGTAGGTCAGCAACGAAGGGCCAATCGTATCTACTCGGCAATCCCCGTAACAAGCCGGGGATTGCCGAAAAGAGCCGATTGACAAAATATGAAACAAAGATGTGTTGATATGATCATCTTTAATGAAAAGGGTAAAAAACCCATTCAATTGTGATATATAACCAATTTGTGTGTATTCAATAACATATTTAGTGCATGTGTGCATTTTGCGTTATCCGCCGGAAATAAGGCGAATTACCCCAGGATTTCTGGTGTATTCATGTACTACCTACGAGGTATGTCTACCGACTTGTTACGGGGATTGCCGAGTAGATACGATTGGGTCAGTAATGGTAACGAAAAACACGGTGTATTTCCCGGCTATACATCAGGCAATATTTTTTTTTCTTTCTTATAATGAAAAAATGAAAGATTTTTTGTTTAGTATGAACCGTCCTGTTCAATTACAAAATCAGCTTTCAAATAAAAGTAACGGCTTAAATGTGTTAATCAATGTCGTTTTTTATTTCATAACAATATTACTGCAAAGAATCGGGAGCCGTATTTTCACTTCACTAAGCGAACTGGTTCCCAACCCTCTGGTAACCAAACAAACGAATCGGAAACCTATTACTGAAATTGGGTCATGCGTTTATGAAACGAAATAAAATCGCTGATAACTGTCAGTTTTTCTTCATGAATGTTTCTAAGCCGTTTCTGGCACAAGGCCTTTCGTTAAAAGAAGTTTGCAAATCATAAAAGATAGGGACTTTGTTCTGCACTGAGTAAAAAAATACTGGGGATTCCTTTATAGATGGGGGAAATCCCATGGCCTAGATACGGGTACTGTGGGAACGTGTCAAGACGGCCCCATGTCAAAACGTCCCGGAGATCGATGAGAACGGCCATGGAATGGTCAAAACGGCCCAATTGTTGATTTTTCAATCAGTCAAAACGGCCCAAATAAAGGTTTACACTGTTTTAACACTTTAAACCGAAAACTTTGCCGTTTTGACTTATTTTGGGCCGTTTTGAACGTAGGACATTTTGACATCGGGCCGTTTCGACTGTAATCCGGTGCCGCTAGATACCTTCTTCTAGAAGTTCTAGGATGTTTGGAAATTAACGCGGATAGTTTGCATTACCTTTTATCACCATCCTGCACATCACAGACGCATCCAAAACAAACCAAGGAAGAAAGAGTTATTTAACAAAATGACGATTTAATTTGATAAGAGCTCACGCAGTTATAGACAGATTACAATCAACATAGAAGTTGGAACTACTTTCTTACTCTCGGCGGTGATTAAGCCCCTATAGGTAAAGAAGGATTCCGTACGATCACTATATACGCCTTCGCGCATGCGCGCGACGCGTATAATAAAGATTTGTTCTGCTCTGTTCTGTAAAGGGTTATTCCGTCCCACCTTTCCGTTTTTGGTTGAAGGTCTTAAAGGGTCAAAACGTGTAGTTACACTTCAGCCAAAAGAATCTTGTAGCTGTCCATCCACAGGAACATGCTATCATATTTTGTCAGTTAAAACCGCCCTAAATATTGAAAGTGGTAGCAAAAGCAAACGTGTGAAAAATCTATCTCTTCTTAAGCGTAACAGTCGGCCACGTGGTGCAAAGAAAACTGGACAGAAAATCCCTAAAAAAAAGACTTCGAAGTCAATACCGCCACGGATTCTTTTTTAAGTTCATCCCCGTCGCATAATACGATTCCACTTGCGCAAAATTTTGATTCGTGTTCAAATGATATTGATAATTTCTTCATACCAGATTGCATAATAGATAATAGCAGTGAAAACACTTGCATTCCTGATGATCACCGGAGCTCTATAAAAAAACATACGGATAATATAGATACATCGGAACCAGTTGTCCCCTGGATCCCTAAACATCAGTTAAATAGTAATGATAAACTTGCGGTTCAGAGCGAAACAGGCCTCCTCAATGATAAAGTAATAAACTGTGCACAATTTATTTTAAAGGAAGAGTTCAAACAATGCAGCGGAATGCAAAATACTTTATTCATTCCAAATTTCTGTGATAAAACAGAAATTTGGAATGTCAATCATAACTTGAAACGACAACCTGCTCCAAGTGCCCAAATTCACTACAACGGCAATGCTCATTGGGTATTATCTTATCAGAAAGAAACATGCGGGACTGTCTTTGTAATTGACAGTATAAAATCGCAAAGAACAATAAATGCAAACATGTCGATCCAACTGTCACAGATATACGACACCGATTCTAATTGTATTGAAATACTTGTGCCGGAGGTGCAGCGACAAACAAATTCATTTGATTGTGGCGTTTTTTCTGTTGCATTTCTTACCGAACTCGTGCATAGTAATTTCACAGTAGAAATTTCTAGACTTCGCTTTGATATTGGATTAATGAGACAACACTTGTATGATTGTCTACTGTGCGATACGCTTACTCCTTTCCCTAAAATATTAAAAATGCCAAAAATGCCCGTTAATGAACCGAGGTCACAACGCGTAAGATTACACTGTTCGTGTAAGTTACCTGAAATTGTTGACAATATGATTAAATGTCAAAATAAATTGTGTAAGATTAAATGGTACCACAAACGATGTGTAAACGTGAATGACAATTTTCTTTGTAATCTGTGTTCTCGATAAAACATGGATAGATTAAAATAAAAACGTGTTTTGTGGGCTGCGTGATTTATTGAACTATTTGTACTGTACAAACTGTTGGCTCGTTCTATAACGTGAACCCTGCTGGGAAATCACTGAGATAAAGATCCCTTCGAGGACTATTTTTTCCAATGGATTCATAAAGCACGATGTCCAATTAGGGCCATAGATAAGGGGTCAGCCCCTTCTACTTGAAAAGAAACAATGTGCTACCGTTCGGATTATGTGCCCTAAAAATAGATAAATTATTTTAAATGAAATTTGACTGCTGGTAAATTTGTTCAAACAAACAATTCTGTAAAGGTCATTTCCGGATATTTACCTATGAATGCCATTATCGATATAAAACAAGAAAAACGGTTATTGGGAATGTTATCCTAATATGCTAACTGAAATACATTTCATGCCCTTAAATGACATATTACCTGACTTCAGGTAAAAAAATACCAGTTTTAATTTCTGCGGATGACATTTGTTTCCTATAAATGTTTCCGATTGCCTTCCTCTTAGAAATATTCCACATAGTTGTAAAATGTAAAAGGTGCTTGTTCACAGAAGAGTTAATTTGAAAACCAACGTAAAATGAAACAGTACAGTATTTGTGTTGCTAGATATACAGTTGAAGAAGTTAGATCTCGAAGGCGATGCCACGCTTTTGGAGTTAGAAACATGTTAATTCACAGTATTCCACTTAATAAAATTAAAAAAAAAACGATGTAATATTCAACCGTGCGTAAAATATAACAGTACATCTGTTGTGTAGTTTTAAACAAATTATTTTTAATCTCCTTTCATTTGAGAATATGCGCCTTTTAACACGAGAAAATAGCAAGTCGAGTTCTTGTGACTTATCAACAACAACCTCAAGTCGTTTTATTTTTATTCCCCAACCAGGCATTTGTGACTGGCTCAAAATCAAACAAAAGGGGACAATACTTATTTCAAAAATAGAATCATCATATTTATTGATATATTCGGTACATATTACTGTGACTAAAGGGTAACTTACCGGCAATTAATCCTAACACCAAAGTGGTTAAAGAAACACTCTTCATCAGAAGATGTTTATGGACATGACATATGTATGTAAAGAGTAACCTGGTTATTTTGAAACATAGTTAACATTAAAGAAATGTGACAAATAACGAAAAAGAAAATAGGGGAGTGATGTTTTCCGAGGTTAATCCGTGAGCAGCATTTTGGTAAAGCACTAACAATATTCGCCGTCAATTCTTTCCGGCACTTCATCCATATATTTAAGTTCTTTGCATACCATAAAAGAGTTTAATGTGTGTTCTTTCATCTGATACCAAGTTTGTTGTGTAAATTCTACAAATTCAACAAATAATTAAGTTAATACGGGAGCCTTGTTTTTCTTGTGTAACTGTAAACGACAAAATATTTTGCGACGGGACGTACGGAAAAAACGCCCATCTTTAACAGGCCATATCTCGGTCATCAATCAACCAATTTTAACAAAACTAACATCATATGAAAGGAAAAAGTGTTTTCTAAAAGAACATACCACATAATGTACAGTCATTGAACAAATAAAAAAGTTAGTAGGGGGCGCCGTGTTTTCCGAGCTTGAATCTGTTGTGAGTCGAAATGGCTGGAGTTATACTCATGTTTGAACAGCTATTTCTCAGCCATCTTTCGTCCAAATTTCAAATATTTAATATCATTTGAAAGGTAATTTTATGCATTTTCAAAATATATCAAAGTTAGAAAAATATTATTTAGAACAAAAAATATAATAGGGGGCGCCGTGTTTTTCAATCTCAATTTTTAAGCGACATTTTTGTAAAAAATATTGCCAATACTTGGTGAACATATTTTAGATTTTTAAACACCACCAGAAAGTTCAGAGTGTCTTCTTTCATTTGGTACCAAGTTTGTTGAGATATATCCACAAATAAAAAAGTTAACAGGGGGCGCCGTGTTTTTCTTCCGAAATCGCGCTATAACTGGGTAGGCGCCATGTTTTATACCTGTCCCCTGTTTAGCTACATTTGGTGGATTGACTTCGTAGAAATGGGATTTTAGGAAAGGAAAAACATTGTTTTATGAGGTAAGTACATCTTTATTGTGTTTCAGTTTCTTTTATTGTGTTTTTTTTTGATCGGTTTTCGCGACGCGCTTACATCATCGAAGTTTGGGACCCCGAGGATATCACTTGTAACGACTTGTTTCATCATGAAGTTTCTTTTGTGGTAAAGTTAACCAGTGAGGATTGGGCGTTGTTTAGTTTGTCCAAGAAAATCAACAATATGAACATATTCAAAGACAAAAAGTACTAACCTTTAAACAAGTGTTCGGAGTCTGGTCCTTTGGTTTTCAGAGCCTAACTAGTTTTATGTCTCCCGCCATCATTACCGCTAGCGTGGGTCTTGCTTTTTACTTTACCTGTAGGCGAAAATATATAACATATTCTATAAAATTTATGGTATGACTATACCAAAAGATTTATACAATTTAAGTGGGACTGTTTTATTAAAGTAAAATGTTGATCATTATCAATTGAACTAATGAGGCAAACTAATTTTATCGCATTTGCAGCAGACGATTTTCAAGCAACGTTTAGTAATTGTTATATCACTTTTATTTATTTACATTATTTTTCGTAACATTAACTGCAAATGTATTCAAATATTTCATCTTTTAGTATAGCCATACCATATAGGTTAAAGCACATGTATAACCTTAAGGTATAGAAAATAGAAAATTCCCAGACAGGCGACGGGAATTTCAATGGTTTTTTCCAATGACGTTTGTTCTATTTATAGATCCAGGAAAGAATATTTTTATAGGACGCTACAGCCGTTCGTATTCAAAGCGGTGGAATGTTGGGGTTCAAATCACAGTATACAATACAATATACACATTTCCTTTTACATTGTAACATAAAGAATAAGGTTAAATAACATGAAATACAACATTTAAAGCAAAATGTTAAACAACAAGAAACACAATGTGAACAAGGCTTGTTGATCTCTCTCTCTCTCTCTCTCTCTCTCTCTCTCTCTCTCTCTCTCTCTCTCTCTCTCTCTCTCTCTCTCTCTCTCTCTCTCTCTCTCTCTCTCTCTCTCTGTCTCTCTCTCTCTCTTTGTCTCTGTCTCTTTGTCTCTCTCTTTGTCTCTCTCTCTGTCTCTCTCTCTCTCTCTCTGTCTCTCTCTCTCACTGTCTCTCTGTCTCTCCCTCCCCCTTCCAATATTAAGCTAGGGCTCCTAAGCAGCCTGTCCAAGGGAACTTGTGCGAAACCAGTGTTGTCCGGGGGGGAGGGGGCTAAAACATTGGACCCCCGTTACACGTTGAAAACTTTAACCATTGAACGACACAGATTCTATACAGTGATGGTAAGGAAAAATTGAAAGTTGGATTTGTGAACACTTTCGTGTTTATTTTGAGATTTTTATATGTCGTGTCATGTGAACAGTAGGCCTACACGACAAAGTTCATTTTCACACATTCGACCCGCGTTACACGTTGAAATCTTTCAACCATTGAACGACACAGATTCTATACAGTGATGTTAAGGAAAAATTGAAAGTTGGATTTGTGAACATATTCGTGTATATTTTGAGATTTTTATATATCGCGTCATGTGAACAGTAGGCCTACACGACAAAGTTCATTTTCACACAAAATATTTCTTTATTGTGATACTATAATTTACAACGTATGTAACTAGCCTATTTAGCTTGCATAAGTATTGTTTCCAGGTTTTCGAGCACTTAACCTCCGAATCCGTAGAGAGTTCGGCCTTGTCTCTTCAGAGCGTAGACGACGTCCATGGCTGTGACGATCTTCCTCTTGGCGTGCTCGGTGTAGGTGACGGCATCTCGGATAACGTTCTCCAAGAAAACCTTCAGGACACCTCTGGTCTCCTCGTAGATGAGACCAGAAATTCTCTTCACACCACCTCGTCGAGCAAGACGCGGATAGAGGGCTTCGTGATACCCTGGATTGTTATCACGCAGAACCTTTCGGTGACGCTTGGCGCCTCCCTTCCCAAGACCTTTTCCTCCTTTACCACGTCCAGACATTGTTGTATCAGGTTGTAATGATTTGACTGCCACTCCGGACACCCTTATATATTAACCCCAACCGACACAGCGCTCTCCGACATTCTATACAGTGGTTCATGATTACAAATACTTACTTGTGAAAACTTAACCAATATTTGTTAAGTACAAAGGGCCACATAATTTGCGAGGAATCAAAACAGAAGACATGAATCTTGGTCAGGGACCTTAGATTATAACCCTGAACACTTGTGTGAAGTAGCCACTAATTCCATACAGTAGTTCATGAGATACAAACTTGCATTAAAAAACTTAACCAAGATATTTCTTAGTACAAATGTCGTTATAATTTACTTAAATTCAAAACAAATGATATGAAACTTGGTCAGAGATTCTATAATATGACCCTGTATGCATGTTTGAAGTACCAAACCATTCTATACAGTAATCCATGAGATACCGACTTGCATGTCAAAACTAAAAAAATCTTGGTTAAAGATTTTCGAGCAAGTTCCTAGCTTAATTTTTGTGTGTATCCTCATATCTCAGTAACAAATAATAGTTCACTGAACTTGCACGAGAAATTTTAACCAATATTTTCTGAGTATAAAAGGCCGCATAATTTGCGTAGATTCACATCAAGAGATATTGCGTAAATTCACATCAAGAGATATATATCTTGGTCAGGGATCTTATATTACGAGCATGAACACATATGTGAAGTACATGTACCAACCCATTCTATACAGTAGGTCATGAGGTAGAAACATGCCTGTTCAAACTTAACAAAGATTGTGTAAGAACTAAAGGCTGCATAATTTACTTATATTCAAAACAAGAGGTGTGAATATTGGTCAGGAACCTTACCTTATGACACTGAACAGATGTGTGAAGTATCAACCCATTCAAAACATAAGTTAATGAGATAAAGACTTGTATGTTGAACCTTAACCAGGATTTTGTTAGTACAAAAGGCTGCATAATTTACATAAATTCATAACAAGAGATGTAAATATTGGTCAGGAACCTAACTTTATGACACTGAACAGATGTGTGATGTATTAACCCATTCAATACATAAGTTAATGAGATAAAGACTTGTACATGTATGTTGAATCATAACCAGGATTTTGTAAGTACAAAAGGCTGCATAATTTACATAAATTCAAAACAAGCGGTGTGAATATTGGTCAGGAACCTTACCTTATGACACTGAACAGATGTGTGAAGTATCAACCCATTCAATACATAAGTTAATGAGATAACGACTTGTATGTTGAACCTTAACCAGGATTTTGTTAGTACAAAAGGCTGCATAATTTACTTATATTCAAAACAAGAGGTGTGAATATTGGTCAGGAACCTTACCTTATGACACTGAACAGATGTGTGAAGTATAAACCCATTCAATACATAAGTTAATGAGATAAAGACGTGTATGTTGAACCTTAACCAGGACTTGTTAGTACAAAAGGCTGCATAATTTACTTATATTCAAAACAAGAGATGTGAATATTGGTCAGGAACCTAACTTTATGACACTGAACAGATGTGTGAAGTATTAACCCATTCAATACATAAGTTAATGAGATAAAGACTTGTATGTTGAACCTTAACCAGGATTTTGTTAGTAAAAAAGGCTGCATAATTTACTTATATTCAAAACAAGAGATGTGAATATTGGTCAGGAACCTGACCTTATGACACCGAACAGATGTTTGAAGTATTAACCCATTCAATACATAAGTTAATGAGATAAAGACTTGTATGTTGAACCTTAACCAGGATTTTGTTAGTACAAAAGGCTGCATACTCTATTTATATTCAAAACAAGAGATGTGAATATTGGTCACAAACCTGACCTTATGACACTGAACACATGTGTGAAATAATATCCCTTTCCATACAGTAGTTTATTTATGTACAAAAATAACTCTATCTTAGTTACAAAGAATACAAGGTAACGTTATATCACCTTGTGTACAAAAAAAACAACTCCATCTTAATTACAAACAATACAAAAATAACTCTATCTTAGTTACACACAATACAAGAGACTGTCATATTACCTTGTGTACAAAGATAAATCTATCTTAGTTACAAAGAATACAAGAGACCATCATATTACCTTGTGTACAAAAATAACCCTATCTAAGTTACAAAGAATATAAGGGACAATCTTACCTTGTGTACAACAATAACTCTATCTTAGTTACAAAGAATATATGGGACTGTTATATTACCTTGTGTACAAAAATAACTCTATCTTAGTTACACACAATACAAGAGACTGTCATATTACCTTGTGTACAAAGATAAATCTATCTTAGTTACAAACAAAACAAAGTGCCATCATATTACCTTGTGTACAAAAATAACTCTATCTTAGTTTCAAAGAATATAAGGGACAATCTTACCTTGTGTACAAAATTATCTCTATCTTAGTAACAAAGAATGCAAGGGACCATCATATTACCTTGTGTACAAAAATAACTCTATCTTAGTTACAAACAATACAAGGTACCATCATATTACCTTGTGTACAAAAATAACTCTATCTTAGTTTCAAAGAATATAAGGGACAATCTTACCTTGTGTACAAAATTATCTCTATCTTAGTAACAAAGAATGCAAGGGACCATCATATTACCTTGTGTACAAAATTATCTCTATCTTACTAACAAAGAATGCAAGGGACCATCATTTTACCTTGTGTACAAAAATAACTCTATATTAGTTACAAAGAATACAAGGGACCATCATATTACCTTGTGTACAAAAATAACTCTATCTTAGTTACAAGCAATACCATGGACCATTATATTACCTTGTGTACAACAATAACTCTATCTTAGTTACAAACAATACAAGGTACCGTCATATTACCTTGTGTACAACAATAACTCTATCTTAGTTACACACAATACAAGGGACCATCATATTACCTTGTGTACAAATATAACTCTGTCTTAGTTACACACAATACAAGGGACTGTCATATTACCTTGTGGACAAATATAACTCTATCTTATTTACAAAGAATACAAGAGACCATCATATTACCTTGTGTACAAAAATAACTCTATCTTAGTTTCAAGCGATACAAGGGACCATCATTTTACCTTGTGTACAAAAATAAGTCTATCTTAGTTACAAAGAATACCATGGACCATCATATTACCTTGCATACAAAAATAACTCTATCTTAGTTTCAAGCAATACAAGGGACCATCATATTACCTTGTGTACAAAAATAACTCTATCTTAGTTTCAAGCGATACAAGGGACCATCATATTACCTTGTGTACGAAGACAACTCTTACTTAGTTACAAAGAATGCATTAGCCAGCTACTAGTATACCATCTTATGTACAAAAGAGATTTTTATCTTGTATTACATAAGTATCTGTCACATTAAAATTCTCTGTGCACGAAATAAAGAATTATTATCTAGTTACAAAGAAGTACTCGCTACAGTAATGTTTTTTCTGCACTAACAGGAAAAGAAATTGAGAAAATAAAGCGTTTTAACCCACATCTATGTTTGATTGTCATCGAGCAAGTGACCATTCTGTATTTTTCAAAAAATCATTATAAACCGCAATCCTCACAAAGAGGTAAAACATACTTCGAAATCAAATAGATACTCATATTATATCATATATTATATTTTACTATATTTTATTGCAAAATCAGTTACACTTTATTGCAATTAATATATCATACAATTATTTCATGAGAAATATCATATAAGAGCATAGATGTTTTCTGAAGAGAAAATAATGTTAAAATGTGTAATTTCAACTTATGATGGGTTTTCAAAAAAAAGTCCTTCTTTTGAAATTGGCTAGTTCTCGTTGCTCTGCTTAGCTGCAAAGTGAATGAATGTAGCCAAATTATACCTAATGTAACGTGTATTGGGTCCTTCTCGGAGTGAAGCCATCGCAGGTCACCCTTCCAGGCACCAACCGCGATACACGTTGCTTAACTTCGAGAGAAAGCAAACCACTCTACCGAATCACCCATAAAAGTCGGCATCTACTGTGAGACTGTAGAAGTAGTATTTATACATAAACCCTTTTACCGTGACACCTAACAAACACAAATCGGAGCTACTCGGCCATTTCCGTAAGCTGAGAAATAGACAACTCAGTTCAACTGTTGGATAAGAAATATCATTGAAGACTCTGGCAGCAATAGTCTCAGTTGAATTATAAATAACATTGAAAACTCTGGCAGCATTTGTCTTAGTCAGATTAGAAATAACATTGAAGACTCTGGCAGCAATTGTCTCAATTGAATTAGAAATAACATTGAAGACTCTGGCAGCATTTGTCTTAGTCAGATTAGAAATAACATTGAAGACTCTGGCAGCATTTGTCTCAGTTGGATATAAAATAACATTGACGACTATGGCAGCAATTGTCTCAGTTGGTTGCGGTGCTGGTGGCCCGTTTTTCATTGATTGCTGCGACCAAAGCACCACCTTGACCACTACCGTCCTTCACTAGGATCATTTTGGTCTGAAAACAGAAATTTAGTTATGAAAAAAAGAAGATAACTGCTGAACATAACTCATAGAGAGAGAAAGATATATAAGGAAAAAACGAAGATATGGAGAGAGGGAAGAGAAGAGAAATAAGAGGGAGAGGGGGAGGGTGGGTTAGTGGGTAGTGTGTGTGTGGGGGGTTGAGAGAGAGAGAGATATAGAGAAAGAGATAGAGAGCGAGCGAGAGAGAGAGAGAGAGAGAGAGAGAGAGAGAGAGAGAGAGAGAGAGAGAGAGAGAGAGAGAGAGAGAGAGAGAGAGAGAGAGAGAGAGAGAGGGAGAGAGAGAGAGAGAGAAAGAAAGAGAGAGAGAGAGGAGAGAGAGAGAGAGAAAGAGAGGAAGAGAGAGGGGGGGGGCTGAAAGAGAGAAACATGCTGCAAAGAAACAGAGAACATTGAGATAGTAAAAAGAGGGCATAGAGAAACAGACATGGTGAGAGAAAGAGATAAGACTGGGTGAGAAAAACATACAAAGAAACAGAAAACATTGAGATAGAGAAGCTGACAGACAGAGCGCAGCCCGTTTTGGGCACATTCAAAGACAGTTTCCCCCAATTTGAGCAAAGTTCAAGTCTAATTTCCCGATTCTAGTTCAGTCAAAACCAATTCACCCACTTAGGGCTTAACCCTCTACATGGCTTAACCCTTTCCCAAACAACAAATATGCGACTGTCCCAAATTGAAAGAGTTTGCAGAAGACATTCACAAAATATGATGAAATTTAAAAATAATCTTCTGATAGGCCAGCACACATATTTGGAAAAGGAAAAATTGCTCAAATCCTCCTTTCGTACAATGTTTTCTAAAGTCTACTCTGTCTCTAAACCAAATGGCGAAACTGTTGTATAGTTGTTTCCTCAATCAAATTTAACGACTTTTTAGTTTTCACATTAAAGATCTATTTTTAAAAACGAAAGTAAAGTGACGTCATACTCGCGTGAAACAATATGGCGTCATCCCTATTATTTCAGAGGTGTTTTCATCGGAAAAACCCTTTGTGTTCAGATTGATATCGTAAGTCAGTTGAAGAACGTATCGTATCGAATCGAATCACAGGTTAGACGACCGCCCTATCGAATATCGCAGTACGTTTGTTAACAAACTGGTCAAATGTTGTTATTGTTTGGTAATAGGTTAAAGGATAGTTTTATTTACTTCTCAGAACACTTTCCTATAGCTACAATTACTGTTTTAATACAATGCTAATATCATACAAACCTATGCATACGAAAGCGCTGTTGTAAAACCCACATATAGATAAATAAACAAACCTTGGTTGTCGGCCTCCATTTGTTGATGACGTACAACATGTGATCGTGGTATTTAGGATGGTGTTCGTACAGGGAACCATCAATGGCGATCGTCACTTCCGGGAGGTTGATATGGTCGAGCAGCACCACCATCGCTGCAAAAAAATGACGAGGATAGCCAATTGTAACTACTCGGGTATTTCCGTGAATATATCTTGTAAAGCAATCATAACTACTCGGGTATTTCCGTGAAAAAATCTCATATATCAATCGTAAATACTTTGGTATTTCCGTGACTACATCTTGTATATCTATCGTAACTACTCGGGTATTTCCATGATACATCTCGTATATCTATCGTAACTGTTCGGGTATTTCCATAAATACATCTTGAATAACTATCGTAACTACTTCCGTATTTCCGTAAATATATCTCGTATATATCTATCGTAACTACTCGGGTATTTCCGTGAATATATCTCATTTATGTATCGTAACTGTTTGGGTATTTCCATAAATACATCGCGTATAACTATCATAACTACTTTGGTATTTCCATGAATACATCTCGTATAACAATCGTAACTACTCGGGTATTTACGTGAATACATCTCATATATATCTATTGTAAATACTTGGGTATTTCCATGAATATATCTCATTAAGCAATCATAACTTCTTCGGGTATTTCCTGAAATACATCTCGTTTCTGTAAACTGAGAAATGCACCTCGTATATCAATTGTAACTATTTGAGTATTTCTGTAAACTGAGAAATGCACCTCGTATATCAATTGTAACTATTTGAGTATTTCCGTAAACTGAGAAATGCACCTCGTATATCAAATGTAACTATTTGAGTATTTCCGTAAACTGAGAAATGCACCTCGTATATCAATTGTAACTATTTGAGTATTTCCGTAAACTGAGAAATGCACCTCGTATATCAATTGTAACTATTTGAGTATTTCCATAAACTGAGAAATGCACCTCGTATATCAATTGTAACTATTTGAGTATTTCCGTAAACTGAGAAATGCACCTCGTATATCAAATGTAACTATTTGAGTATTTCCGTAAACTGAGAAATGCACCTCGTATATCAATTGTAACTATTTGAGTATTTCCGTAAACTGAGAAATGCACCTCGTATATCAATTGTAACTATTTGAGTATTTCCATAAACTGAGAAATGCACCTCGTATATCAATTGTAACTATTTGAGTATTTCCGTAAACTGAGAAATGCACCTCGTATATCAAATGTAACTATTTGAGTATTTCCGTAAACTGAGAAATGCACCTCATATATCAATTGTAACTATTTGAGTATTTCCGTAAACTGAGAAATGCACCTCGTATATCAATTGTAACTATTTGAGTATTTCCGTAAACTGAGAAATGCACCTCGTATATCAATTGTAACTATTTGAGTATTTCATAAATGACAAATACACCTCTTAAATCCTTTGTTACTACTCAGGTTTTTTTGTGAATACATCTCGTTTCTGAAAACTGAGAAATGCACCTCGTATACCAATTGTAACTATTTGAGTATTTCTGTAAAATGACAAATTGACCTTTTATATCGATCATTACTACTTAGGTATTTCCGTTACCTAAGAAATACACCTTGTGTACCAATTGTAACTACTAAAGTATTTCCATGAACTGAGAAATACACCTTTTATGCCAATTGTTATTACTCAGATATTTCCGATAACTGAGAAATAGACATCGTAAATAAGTTTCTGATAACCATTTTTGTATAAATACAGGCTTAATACACGATTCCTATAAGCGTCCACGTTGAGTACTTCAATGTATATGAAACTGTTGAAACTGTTGAACATTATGCAAAACCTTTATTTTTGGTTGGCAACTCATTCGTAATAGTGAAATTTCACAATTTCATTCGGAAACAAAAGTACAATGAATGTTCTCTTCCAAGAAGCAATATGGCGGCATCCATATGATGCCAGAGGTGTTTTCATTGGTTCAGATTAACCCTTAATGTGTTGGAACCAACGCCATGCTTATTTAATCTGTAAAATCCAGGCAAACCTGTGATCTAACCTGTTTGATTCTCTGAGTGTCTTTCCTCATCGAATTAAGCAGATAGTTATGGTTTTGTAAGGCAGACGACACAACAATGTATTTTGAGAAAATTACCCAGCATTCTAAGGGTTAAATCTTGTGAACATACATGTGGCGACGATGTAGGCAGCCCTTTGAGACAAGATGGCGGTAACCTCTCGTACCAGAAGTATGTCGTCGTCTGTGGCGCCCTCTAGCAAGCCATACTCTTGAAGGATCTTCTTTGTGTTACCTGAGTCTGTGGTGTCCCTTAAAATTGATCAGATATTTCAGAGATAGATATTTAAAGGCTCATGAAAGGAGACTTATGCTAGATCAAACTATATTATTTGGTAAACTTTTGGTCAAATTAAAATAGTTATCACCAACAAAAACCACCAGCACAACTTAAATGTGAAAACCAACGAGACATAAGCCTGATTCTTCACCTCTGACCTGGTCACATAATTCTCACATTTTTTAACCAACCAATCAGAATTCATTATTTTGAATATGTAAACAAACAGATTGTAAATAAACACAATTGAATTGGAGACAACTATATTTAAAGCACAAAATAACTCTAAATTAAAGTTAATCAAATAGGGTCTCACAGCATTCATAAATTCATTTTCATGGCTTTTATGAACATAATAAAAGCACTCCATACATTTCTTTTTCAGTAATCTATTTGTACTCATCTCCTTTCATATGCCTTTAATATGACCTGATATTCAGAGATAGAGATTTTATATGACCATATTAACCAGAGTTATCTTTAATAAAACTAGATATCCAGTACTTTGTTATCCAGTTAGCAGTAAAAATGAGATGAGGAAGTTTATTTTTTGTCGTTATTGAAACGAACATTTCCTAGAAACATCGGAATAAATTAGTGAGGAACGAATATCATCTCTACAAAGGAGATTAAAATTTGGCCAATTCATCTACGCATGTGCAGAGAGAGATATCATCTACGACTCACGTGGTACTAAACATAGACTTATGATTGCAATTATACGATGAGGGCTTCAGTTTGCTACGACAATCTTTAACCCTTTCCCAAACAAGAAGGACATTTGACCACTTTGTTGCAGACGACTTTAGAAAACATTGTTGGAAAAAGGAGAAATTGCTCGTAACGAGACATGTATGGAGACATCTTTCTAGCAAACATAGGCGTAAAATCACACTTAGTTGTGAGACAGGACCCCGGACTCGAAAATTGTAACAATCGTATGAAAAGTCAAGAGCGATAACCATCACCCTTTCCCAAACTATTCAGAGTTATCTCCCTTGTAATACTGCATCAATCACTGACACCAAAAGATTTTTATCCAGATTTGGAATACACTTAAATAAATGTCGTTGGTTTTTTTCAGCCAAATTTGTACCGGATATAGTTGTTAATTAAGTATTAATGTGTCTTCTTGTGTTGATTTTTGACGAGTTTAATTGAAAAACAGCTCGTCTTCTTTACAAATAAAGCACTGTGCGACGCTTTTGTTGGGGTGTCAACGCCTTCTTTGAACGCCATTTTCGTTTCTAGACCGATAGTCACGTGACATTAATGGTGGCAGTGATCAATCCCATAAAGGAAGATAACCAAAGAGTCAACACCTCTACCATTACAGAGTTACATACCTTTCTATCTCAGTGACGTTTGAGGTAGGGAACTGCCATCGAGTCTGTAATTTCTTCGAGTCACATTCTCGGAAAAGCAGCCCTTTATCAACAAGCTTGACCAGAAAGAGTCTCGTCAACTCGCCCAAATACAGACCCGAGAAAAATTTCTCAAAACTGAAAGAAAGGTAGAAAAAAGTCTAGGTGTTGATGTTTATTTAATATGCATATGTACTATAGTACATGTGGTTTGGTGTGATTCAATACAAACTTAAATCTAGAGTCCATTTCAAAATACCCTGAAACATTTACGAGTTTAATCCAACTTGTTTTGTTCTAAATGTTTTTCATTTTAGTATTTTAAAGATATTAACGTCATAATACTTTATAAGATAAAGATAGAACACAAACATAAATGTTACTCAATTCATATTCTTGCGCACACAAAAAAACATGTTTTCAGCAATCGTTTTTTTTTGGCATACTGTTTTTAGATCAAACGTGAGGATAACGCGTTAACGCATTTTTAGGGTCACGCGACGTTATGTAGTGTAGCATGATAATGCCTTGTAAGCAGAAATTTGGGGTTACCCGTGTTTAGCTGCATATCAATCAATGCGCATGCGCAGCGTTTACTCACGTGAAGGAGCCCGGATGAGGAGAGTGTGTGTCCACCTCGAAATCTGTGTCCGTCTTCATGAAGTTAAGGCATCCATTGTCCCCGAAACAACCAAACTCGCAGTTGATAACAACCTGGGGTAAACAAACATATCCATGAAATTAAGGCATCCGTTATCACCGAAACAACCAAACTCGCAGTTGATAACAACCTGGGCCCAGTTGTTCAAATGGTTGTTAAATCTAATCATCTGTTAAACTAACGGATGATTAAAATCCCTAACAGTCTGTCACTTAACAGCCTGTTAATTAAGCGTTTCTCAAACCAATTTAACACCTTTGTTAACTGACGGCTTGTTAAGATTTTAACAAGCCTGTTAAGTCTTCTGTAAGTTGATAAATTGTGCAAGTGTCATGGCCGCCGATCCCAAACAGTTAAGGTTTTGGAGTCAAAAACTGCAATTTATTGAGTTAGAGCTGTTGCCAGGGTATTTCGGAGATTTTGAAGCGGTGAAATGTTTTAATAAATCGATCGGTAGAGTTAAGATATGTCAAAGGAAGGGCTCATTGATGAATAACGGGATGTTGTCTATGGAGAAGGAGGGTCTCAACATGAATCTGACAGAAAGGTATGTTTACAATGATGTAATATCTATGAAAAATGGCATTTACAAAACATTTTCAAGAAATAAAAAATTCAATCTTCTTTTGTTATTATTAATCGTTCGTAACCATGCAGTTATGTCCCTTGATTGGTCTTTGATAATGCGGTGTGTAAAGTCGAAAAGTGACAGTTGTGTTGTGAACACATTATTTGTCTCAAATGTCGATCTAACTATGAAGTTTGGTATGTTAAACCTTCTTTAGTTGTGTCGATTTATTTTTTGATCAAATGAATAAAGGCAACTACGTTTATCTACATGAATGTGGTTGGTAATTGATAAAACTTGATTCGAACCCAGGCATGTACGTACCTATATAAAATGTCAAAAGTTTGTATACTTAAGGCTGACGAACTGAAAGGATTGGTAATTTTTCACTTTAAAACTTCTATTTACATGCCACAAATTTCATTCGCTTTGAAGCAAATTTTGATTGACCTGAAATATGTAGATGATAAGGCTATGAAAACGGTGTTATTATGTAGACTTTAAAAAGACAAAATGACATGGTTTATGATATTGCATTAGTATTCTTTTTTTTTCAGATGAGGGGCTACTAACAAAGCTTTCATTTTATATAAAGAATGAAGACTATTGTTTTCATACATCTGTTTCATAATCCAACATAAATGTGTGTATATTATGTAGTTACCACTGAGTAAGCTAAGGAACTATTTTTGTCAAAGAAACTGGCATATGAACTGAGTGTGGAATTTTACTAACATGCCAATCTTGGTATTATATGAAAGATTAAAAGAAGAAGAACTTGTCTTCAATAACTTAGATATACTTTTAAGAATATTTTCTTTGTATAAATTGATATCTACATCAAAATACTATGATGATTTCTTTGTTTCTAGCAATTGGTAGCACATGCAGGTAATTCTTTAAATCAGTGTGACTCAAAGATGATTTGCACATAATGAGCATTATTTCCATTTATTTCAAGTGTTTAATGTATACATTATTAATGCTTGACTGAGAGATATCCTTTGTCTCTTTTAAAGAGGTCTTAATCCTGTTTGTTTGCTACATGTCACTGGAAAACAGCTGCAGTACTAGCTTGATGTCATGATAATACTTGAATAAGCTTTCATTTTTTTTATATTCTAGATATTTTCATCAAAATGGACAGAGGACTACTATCAGAGAACAGAGAGGGTATTACACCAAATCAAAGATGCAGAATGAAGGGGAAAATCTATTACTTGTGTTTATATGTTGATTGTTTGACTTAATTTTAAGAAATTCACATCAATTATACTATCAATTAATTGATCTTAAATATATGCAACGAATAGCTACTTGCAGATGTGACTAAACAAATGATGAAATTGCTTAGTATTTCAAACATTAAACATTTTGTCACAGGTATGTGCTTATTCCATTCCCTTTTAGGAGTTCTTAAATTGGTTCAAATTGACATAGTGCATTTTGTCACAGATTGTCTATCCAGCATTTTATAGCAGATATACTGATGTAAGTCATTATGCAGTATCCATGTTAGGGGTTTATTTTGTATCCAATACATTTACATAGATTTCTTTCTAAAGTTTCACTAACACATATTTCTCCTTTTGTCTAAATTGGCTTTTCCCTCAATGCTATCATGCATTGTCAGATTTTTTCATAAAACACACTTTTTTGCAAGTTGATACATTTGAATTTGATCATTTACAAAATGTGAAAACAAAAGGAAATAAGGCTTAAAGACCTCCAAGTTGCAAGGCTTTCAAAACAAAGGATAGTTCAAACTCAATCCTTATTTGGTATACTTGTCACCTGTACTCAATTGTAGCTTTGTTGTAGATTGTGTGGGTATATGAGATATTTTGCAACGTGAATCTTGCCAAAAATGCATATGCTCATTCACAATAATAAAGCCCTTAGAATACATGTATAGTTCTATGTACACATTTTTCTAATTACATGTTATTGTTACTTCAGCAATTTCAGCTACATGTATTTCGTCGTCAACCGATTGTAAAAAGAAAATGTGCAAGTCGTATGCAAGGCCATAAATCAGAATCAAAGTTATATATTGTGGTATTATGTAAGCCTACAATTGAATAAAACATATTATCTTATTTGATGTGTTAGCCATCTTTCTTTTTTATCTCAAGGTTTTTGCTAAAGACATGTAGTTCATGATTTTGTTATATAATCAAAGCTAACTATACATCAACATGCACCAGTGTTATATGTTCATGAAGTTACTATAATATTCTGTATTGGCTACCAGCAATAGCCTGTTGAAGGAGGTGTCTTGTTGTATCTTCCAAACCCCGAGTCCTCATTCATATGTATATATAATGTTCACCAAACCCTGAGTCCTCATTTATATGTATATAGTGTTCACCCTCTATGTGAAAGTTTCATATTCGAATCCAGACTAGACCATTTCCAAGGTCAAAAAATGTTACGCACAGTAGTCTTGGTATTGCGATAACGTTAAGACCGGACAGACAGCTCAAAGGTAGAAAAGACATGGGCTTATTGGGATCCAAGGAGTATGGAAATTAGAAGTGTTGAGGAATTACTAAAAACGGCAGAAAATGGCATTCAAACAATGTTTTGTCAACTTGCCCTTGCATCATCTGTGAATTTGATTTATAATGGAGACATAATTTTGTTAAACTAGTCACATTTTTAGAACCACACAGTTCCATTAGAAGAGAAATTTTAGACAGACGCATATCTAGGGTTCAGGCCAATGCTATAGTAAGTGCTTCATGTCTTGCACTGAACCCTCGATATATATTGGCATTATTATAAAGCGGCCATGTAAATATCTTTTGATTCATCGGATGCAGTTGGTATGTTGTACTGTGTCACGGCACATTGACTAGACTAGTTATGTTCATGATATCGGGCCATATCAACCAAATTATCCAAACTTGCTCGTAAGTAGAGTGCTGAGATGCATTTCCATGGGATTTTCGAGTTTCCATAATGTGGTCGTTCGGTGATTCTTGATGTTGATGATAATCCAATTTAATCTTGAACCGAAAAATTGAAAAAGGGCCAATTTAATCAGACTTTCTTATTACCTTGTTGTCGGTCATACCACTCATTAAATGAACATTTTGGCGTAGAGCAGGAGGACTCAGGTATTCGGACAATGCATTGCTATAGTATTGCGATGTAAAATGTCAACAAAAAGTCGTTAAAACTATGTTGCAAAATAGCCACGATGCCGACGTAAGTAGTTAGCTGCAACTACCAATACGATGCTCTTAACTTGAAAGAAATAGGAATATTCAACATATATTCCTTTCGAAGTTACTCTTTTCGGTTTTTCTCTTGGATGTAGTAAAACAACGTATTGTTCATATAGTTCATATAGTTTTGAGCCAGATGTGAACATTGTTCACATAATCCTTAAATCCGTATTAATAAACGCTTCCTCGATTATTATTCGTTTTTGATAAAAATGTATATATATAAGAAGCGTAATTGTTATCAATTTTCTTTATTTCCCTTTTCAATTGCAAAGGAAACCCCAACAATACTTGAAAAGGTGACTTTATTACTAACAATTAACATATTGCATTCCTATGTTAAATTTTAACTGACCTCTAGACCTCGATTAAAGTTAACAGACAGTTCCTTTGTCAAACGTCTGTTAAATCCGGTTGTTAATTTCGAACAACAAGATTCAATCCGCTTGTTAAATTTAACAGCTTGTTAGGGTATTTAACAAACTGTTAACTTTAACAAGCGTTTGAACAACTGGGCCCAGGGGGTAAACAAATATAGCCATGAAGTTAAAAGCATACTAGTGCTCAGAAAAACTGCAAAACTGTGTAAAATTAGTTATAAATTATGATAGAATATGTTGAAATATAGCAAAAAAAATCAAAATTTCATAACAATTTAACGCCTGCACTATCTATTATCTTTTTTTCAAATGCAATTTTCATAAATTTGGTGCCCACCAATTTAACTTCATTGTTTACATCGAGTAACATCTAAAATAGCAAGGAGCGCTCTGATTAAAAAATGGCGATCACATGGTTTGAAAAAGCATGTCGTGAAACGCATGAAAATACTGTAATTATCCAATATCAACAATGTGAACATTCAAAATGGAGAACTTCTCGAGCTTTATATGTTTCTCAGCTGACCTAGTTCTATCGCTTACTGTAAACAAACCTTATTGTGTTTATTCTTATACAAGCATCATGTGAACGTTTTACCGTCATAATTACGATGTAAAGGGGAATTTAAAGTACTTTTAAGTTGATTTTCAATTATTCTAGAACTTTTACAATTTCAATGTAAATGAGCACAAGTATGACTTTAAGGTTACCATCATCACCGAAACAACCAAACTCGCAATTGATAACAACCTGGGTCGACAAATATAGCCATGTAGTTAAGACAACCGTCATCCCCGAAACAACCAAACTCGCAATTGATAACAACCTGGGGTAAACAAATATAGCCATGTAGTTAAGACAACCGTTATCACCGAAACAACCAAACTCGCAATTGATAACAACCTGGGTCGACAAATATAGCCATGTAGTTAAGACAACCGTCATCCCCGAAACAACCAAACTCGCAGTTGATAACAACCTGGGGTAAACAAATATAGCCATGTAGTTAAGACAACCGTCATCCCCGAAACAACCAAACTCGCAATTGATAACAACCTGGGGTAGACAAATATAGCCATGTAGTTAAGACAACCGTTATCCCCGAAACAACCAAACTCGCAAATGATAACAACCTGGGGTAGACAAATATAGCCATGTAGTTAAGCCAACCGTTATCCCCGAAACAACCAAACTCGCAGTTGATAACAACCTGGGGTAAACAAATATAGCCATGTAGTTAAGACAACCGTTATCACCGAAACAACCAAACTCGCAATTGATAACAACCTGGGTCGACAAATATAGCCATGTAGTTAAGACAACCGTCATCCCCGAAACAACCAAACTCGCAGTTGATAACAACCTGGGGTAGACAAATATAGCCATGTAGTTAAGACAACCGTCATCCCCGAAACAACCAAACTCGCAGTTGATAACAACCTGGGGTAGACAAATATAGCCATGTAGTTAAGACAACCGTTATCCCCGAAACAACCAAACTTGCAGTTGATAACAACCTGGGGTAAACAAATATAGCCATGTAGTTAAGCCAACCGTTATCCCCGAAACAACCAAACTCGCAGTTGATAACAACCTGGGGTAAACAAATATAGCCATGTAGTTAAGACAACCGTTATCCCCGAAACAACCAAACTCGCAGTTGATAACAACCTGGGGTAAACAAATATAGCCATGTAGTTAAGACAACCGTTATCCCCGAAACAACCAAACTCGCAGTTGATAACAACCTAGGGTAGACAAACACTTCAATGACGACTTCGGGTTTAAGTCCAGTATGGTATATGGCAGAGTTGAAAAAAAAATAAAGAGGGGATATAGGCCAAACACAATAGAAGGTATATAACCGTTTATGTTACAATAACCTCTCTCTCAGGTATGGCATCATTCGATTGAAACATAAACCTCGCATTTGTCCGCGATGGACGTATAGTTCAACCAATTTAACTTCAGATTACTCGGGAGAATTCATAGGCAATGAACTTTTGTTCGGGTAACCACGTATGATAAAGATAAGTTGGTTATTCATTGAATATCGAAACACCCAAATGGTCCCACGAAATTTAAAGGCACATAAAAGGAGATGAGTACGGATAAATTACTGAAAAAAATATATGGAGTTCTTTTATTTCGTTCATAAGAGTCATAAGAATTAATATACGAAAGCATTGAGACCCTATTAAATAGACTCCTTTAACATAAGTTATTTTGTGCTAGAAATATATTTGTCTCCAATTCAATCATGTTTATCAACAACCTATTTGTTTACATATTCAAAATAACGAATTCTGATTGGTCGGTTCAAATAGTTGTGTATCAACTGTCAAGGTCAGGTGTAAAAAATCACACAATCTGAATTATTAAACTTGCTAATATGGGTTATTTCTGGTTGAGTTTCACATTTAAGTTGTGCTGATGGGGTTTTCTTCGAATAAAAATTTGAATCTGACCAAAAGTTTACGAAATAATATAGTTTGATATAGCATTTATCTCCTTTAATGTGCCTTTAATTAGCCTCAAAGTAAGTTGGTTGAACCATACAAGTATAACGAACCGACCTAATTAACCCCTCAAAGGCGAACATTATGTAACACTCACCTCCTAGAAGATTCGTCCTTAGTGCTCATGTGAATACGTTTTCGGTCCGTAAATTGCCCTGGTGGCAGGATACAAATATTTATCCTGACACAAGGGCATATTACAGACCGCCATAGTACATACTTGATATCCGTCACTCTGGACAGAAAACATTGTGGGAAAAGGGGAAATTGCTCGTAACGAGCAATTTCTCCTTTTCCCACAATATTTTCGACCCTATTACTAGTTAACTATCCAATACCATCGAATTTTGAAATGTCGTCTGCAAACTATTTCAATTCGGGACAGTCGAAAATTTAGCGTTTTGTAAAGGGTTAAACACAAATAGGTTCCTCACCAGATCAGATGTCGGATCGTCGTCTTTGTAGCATGTGTTCCATTTTTCAATATTCTTTGTGTACTCAACAAAAGCCGCATTCGATCCGGTTCCTGGAAAGCAAACATAATAAAAGAAATGACGTCATCACAAACATTCTCGTGACCAATCGATTCTACACGGCAATCCCCGGCACTAGCCGGCAGATATACTTCGTAGGTAGTTCATAAATACACAGGAAGGCCTCGGGAAAATTCGGCTATTTGCCTTCGGATTAAATTCTTGATTACACTATTTACACCCAGGGACTATGTTAAATATCACAATTGAATCGTTTCTTTTTTTAAATGATTTCATTAATATAAGATTATCATATCAACACATCTGTTTCATATTTGCTCAATCGTATCTACTTGTGCCAGGGATAACCGAGTAGATACGATTGCAAACGGACATGCCCCTTATTTGCCAATCCGGAACTGTTTGGTAGTGGGATAATCCAGCTTACCAATAATAAGTCCGATTCGGCACTGTTTGGTAGTGGGATAATCCAACTTACCAATAATAAGTGCAATCAGGCACTGTTTGGTAGTGGGATAATCCAACTTACCAATAATAAGTCCGATCCTGCACTGTTCGGTAGTGGGATAATCCAGCTTACCAATAATAAGTCCGATTCGGCACTGTTTGGTAGTGGGATAATCCAACTTACCAATAATAAGTCTGATCTGGCACTGTTTGGTAGTGGGATAATCCAACTTACCAATAATAAGTCTGATCTGGCACTGTTTGGTAGTGGGATAATCCAACTTACCAATTAGAAGTCCAATCCGGCACTGTTTGGTAGTGGGTTAATCCAACTTACCAATTAGAAGTCCAATCAGGCACTGTTTGGTAGAGGGATAATCCAACTTACCAATTAGAAGTCCAGTCCGGCACTGTTTGGTAGTGGGATAATCCAAGTTACCTATAATAAGTCCGATCCGGCACTGTTTGGTAGTGGGATAATCAAACTAACCAATAATAAGTGCAATCAGGCACTGTTTGGTAGTGGGATAATCCAACTTACCAATAATAAGTCCGATCCTGCACTGTTCGGTAGTGGGATAATTCAACTTACCAATAATAAGTCCGATCCTGCACTGTTCGGTAGTGGGATAATCCGACCTACCTATAATATGTCCGATCCAGCACTGTTTTGTAGTGGGATAATCCAACTTACCTATAATAAGTCCGATCCGGCACTGTTTGGTAGTGGATAATCCAACTTACCAATAATAAGTCCAATCCGGCACTGTTTGTCCACTAGATTTCCCGCCAAAAATGTGCCGGTTGTGTCGCTTATGCGCGCGACGACGTCCACCTCAACCGGAAGTGTCTGTTTCAAACAAGAGCATCGGTAATAATGTTGTAGCTTGATACAATTACGCAAGAACACCAGTTTGAAATAAAAAAGTAAATTGTACGGAACAGGTGACTTGTTGTAAACTATATTATTTTAATGAGTTTATTTAAGTATTACACTATAGGAGAAAAGGACAGATTGCTCTTTAAGAGCAATGTTTACTTGAGTCGTCTGCAACAAACTGGTCAAATGTCGTTATTGTTTGGTAATAGGTTAAGTCGTTTATTTTTTGCTCAAAACTCAGTTTATGACTCAACTTCCTCCTCAAACTGAGATCCTTGCTGAGTTGCGTTTCACGAAAAACTCAGACTGAGTTTAAGCTATTGAACTGAGTTTGAGTCGCTTATTATGGGTCAGCCCGCACCTTGACTTAAGTTTAAACTTAGCGACTCAAATATGGCGGACGGGCAGGATCGGCGCCACCGCTTCAAAACTTAAATTGGTCACAGTCTCCATCTCATGGAAAGGACAACGTATCGCTGGGTGTAGATAGGCGAACGCTTTGTGCTCTTTCGTTTCCTTTTAAATAAACATGTTTAAAAAGGCTGTTTACGTCTCAAAACGACATAAAGATATCGAAAAGGCAAGCTCCCGCCAAATTTGACCGCCATTCTCAAGTTGCTTCCTCCAATGTTAACAAACATAAAGCATCACTTAAAAGCATGCTATCTCTAAAAAAACCTGCAAAACTGTATATATGAGTCATAAACAATAATATGATATGTTTAAACATACCGAAACACTATAGAATCATGACAATATAACGCCTGCTATATTTAATATCTATTTTTCAAAGTGTTACTTTCACAAATTGTTTTCTAACGTTTCTCGGCTGACCTTGTTTTATCGATAATTGCAAACAAACCTTATACATGTATTATTCACTCTTATAAAAGCATCATGTAAACGTGTCACAGTCTCAATCTCTCTGTAAACAGGAATTAAAAGTTTGTTTAAGTTTATTTTCAATTATTCTAGAACTATCACAATTTAAGTGTAAATGAGCGCGAGTATGGCTTTAAAAAGTATGTAGGTGAGAAACAACAATTACAGGTTTCTTAGCCTTTCGCTCGTGCCTATGTAGCAAGCTAACAAGGTATCAAATCGTAACAACAGTCGCTATCTCATGAATTAAGAGAAAGAGAACACTGTAATGTGTGTAGTCTTTTAAAATCAGCGATACAACGAGGTTAGCCTCTCAGGATTTGAACCCACGCGGAGAGGGGCCATGTGATTTCAAGTTCTGTACTCTAACCACTAGGCCACGGAGGCCCCGATAAATAGTTCTGCGTAGTAAAAGAAGTTATTAAATATCGACCTAGATTCCAAGTTTAAACTTAAGATAGAACATAATCAAATAATCATTTTTGAGAATAAATGACACACTTATTGGTTATATAAACGTTTCATGCAAATACAAAATTCCAATGTCCTTCCATATAAATGTGTCAACATCGGTGAAGGACAGTGGTCCAGGGGGAGAGCGTCGGCTTCTGGACACGCGTGTCGTGGGTTCAAATCCCGTGAAAAGCGGGATCTGCCTTGCGACCTTTCTTTAATCCACATTCGGCGCAGTACTGGTTATGTATCCAGGAAGCAGAATCGAGAGTGATTAATATAAGTTGTAAGAACTTGTTTCACAATGGATTTAAAATAAATAAGTTTAAACTAACATCGGTCTGAGTGCTAGCTTGTGACGTCATGTCTCTATTCATAGATTGATTTACCCACAATCCATTGAGCAAAATGACACATGTCACTCTGACCGATGTTCACCCATTGTAACGTACCCAGATTTTCTTAATGGCGTCGTCGAGCATTTGAACTGGATCGAGCCCCGGACCGTCTGTGCAGCGCATGCGCTTTGTCCACGTCTGAAGAACGCTCTTCTTGAGGCTCTGCTGGATGGACGGGAACGAGAAGGTGAAACCTGTAAAACGACCAGAAAAGTCACATGATACACATAAATAGTTCTGTCATTAATCCAACAACAACAATGACGAGAAAAGTCACGTGATACACATAAATAGTTATGTCATTTATCCAACAACAACAACAATGACGAGCAAAGTCACGTGATACACATAAATAGTTCTGTCATATATCCAACAACAACAATGATGAGAAAAGCCACGTGATACACATAAATAGTTCTGTCATTTATCCAACAACAACAACAACAACAACAACAACAAAGACGAGAAAAGTCACGTGATACACATAAATAGTTCTGTCATTTATCCAACAACATCAACAATGATGAGAAAAGTCACGTGATACAAACTTAATTAGCTAGGTCAATGCACTAAAGAAAGCAACTCAGAGATAAATTGTGGTTTCTACTTTTTATATTTTTGACTAAATTCATTGACTTGTGGATATTAAAGGATATATATAATCTTTATTAAAGTCTCATCCATATACATAAACATTTCTAAACATATAAAAACATAAACATAGCCTTAAAACATTAAACAATATGCATATGGCCATTCCATTTCGAATTATAAGAGACAATTATTAACATAAAACATACATTACACATAAATGATAATTACAACGTAAAATCAAGATTGAGTTACTAATTTCTTTATAATGCCAGGTTAATATCAATTTTAGATTAAGAGGAAGTAAGAAGTGCATATTTGCACTATTGCATATTACTAAAATTATATTTTAAAAAGTCGAATGTTTCCTTCGATCAGATCAAGAAAGAATTAATTAGCAGCTCAGTCTTGTAATAATAAAAGTGCTGAAAGTACTAAAAAAGAATAAAAACATTATTTACAGGATGTGTATGTTGACAAACTTTATTAGCTAGGTCAATGTACTAGAGAAACTAATTCAGGGATTTTTGCTAGGGGAGCCATAAAATCGTTCTTAAATTGTTATCAAACACTCATTGTCACTCGATCAAAAGGCCTTTTCAATTCCTTTTCTTTAAAGTAACTGAAATGCCGTGAATTGATTGAAAAATGAGAAAATAGCCATTACGTCTGTCAGCGCTTCTATGGAAACCCCATTTTATAAATAAATGCCATTTTATAAATAAACACAATTTATAAATAAACGCCATTTCAAAAATAAGCGCCATTTTAAAAATGAACGCATGAAGTCCATCTCTCATGCACAATGATAACGTCACGTGACAAGAGCAGTTAAAACATTTATCCAATAACCCAAGTAACGATGTAATGTAAAAAAAAACGCCCCTTATTCTTAGTTCAGCTGGGTGTATACGAAATAAACACGTTTTAACGGTTCGCAATATTTGAAAAGTAAATGACCTACACATTTTATGTATGGTCATCAATGTATAAATAGAAAATAGATGGTTGGTGTCGTGAATCGGAAATGTTATCGGGCAAGGCGTAGGAATATTATCCGGTGAGCCGCAGGCGAAACGGATAATAATACGAGGCCGAGCCCGATAAGTTTTCCTATTCAAAGACACCAATCATCTATTCTATTTATCCTGTTACCTCTATGGATTATTATTAACAAACAAACTGAAAACAAAATACAAAATAAAGGAAACAAAAGACAGAAAACAAGTAGAGAATGATGCACACATGACATCATATGTCATGACGTGAATATGACGTCATTATTTCGCACGTGAATGTGTGATATATGGAAAGTGCCGGATATCACAAATGTTATACGGCACCTTGTTATCGGTCCGTTCATTGCGCTGGTGACAGGATAAATTAGGTTAGGAAGCTGGAAGAGTCTAGTATCATGTTACTTTAGACAAATGTGTTATCAATTCGTCGATTTTTTTAATATGGGTTTTACATCACATCAACATTATTTCAGTTATGTAGCGATGCCCGACTATTAATGATGGAGGAAGACCCCATACTCAACTGCCCATAAGGGCTGGTCAAGGCGGGAAGAACCATCGGCATTCCGTTAGTCAGTCGGGAGACTGCCTTTCATGAAAATCCATATCCCTCTCAGGATTTGAACCCACACGGAAAGGGGCCATGTGATTTCAAGTTCTGTACTCTAACCACTAGGCCCCGGAGGCCCCCAATTCGTCGATAGAAGACAATTTATTTCAAAATGTTAAAATCCCTATTAACGACATTTGACAAGTTTGTTGTTGATTACTCTAGAAAACTATGTGGGAAATGGGGAAATTGCTCATACTATGTGGGAAATGGGGAAATTGCTCATAATAAGTAATTTCTCCTTTTCCCGCAATGTTTTTTGCCCTATCAGAATATCATTTTTCAATTTCACCACATTTTGAAATGTCGTCTGCAAAGTCTTTCAATTTGGGACAGAAGAAAAATCTGTGTTTGGTAAAGAGTAAAATGCCAATCAAAAACATTTACTTACCAAGTGGAATAGGTTTTGTTGTATCAAACTGTTCTCCGCTCATAAAGGTTTGTAGGCAGCTGGCGATGTACTCAAACACCTGCGATTAAATACAGTAAAATATATTTACATGTATCTCGAATCTCTGATTGTCGAACTGATTCTTCAATATGTCGAAGTAAATACGGGCTCCTAACTAAGATTATCCAAGCTATGAATGTGTAGAATAAAACATCTACGTCTGGAATGTGTGGAATGAAATATCTTTGTCTGGATCATTCGGACTACATTCCCCCTAACTCGGATGATCCAAGCTGTAACTGTGTAGAATGAAATATCTACGTCTGGATCATTCAGACTACATTTCCCCTAACTTGGATGATCCAAGCTGTAACTGTGTGGAATGAAATATCTACATCTGGATCATTCGGACTACATTCCCCCAAACTTGGATGATCCAAGCTGTAACTGTGTGGAATGAAATATCTACATCTGGATCATTCGGACTTCATTCCCACTAACTCGGATGATTCAAGCTGTAACTGTGTAGAATAAAATATCTACGTCTGGATCATTCGGACTACATTCCCACTAACTTGGATGATTCAAGCTGTAACTGTGTAGAATAAAATATCTACGTCTGGATCATTCGGACTACATTCCCACTAACTTGGATGATTCAAGCTGTAACTGTGTGGAATGAAATATCTACATCTGGATCATTCGGACTACATTCCCCCAAACTTGGATGATCCAAGCTGTAACTGTGTGGAATGAAATATCTACATCTGGATCATTCGGACTACATTCCCCCAAACTTGGATGATTCAAGCTGTAACTGTGTGGAATGAAATATCTACATCTGGATCATTCGGACTACATTCCCCCAAACTTGGATGATTCAAGCTGTAACTGTGTAGAATGAAATATCTACGTCTGGATCATTCGGACTACATTCCCACTAACTTGGATGATTCAAGCTGTAACTGTGTGGAATGAAATATCTATGTCTGGATCATTCATACTACATTCCCACTAACTCGGATGATTCAAGCTGTAACTGTGTGGAATGAAATATCTACATCTGGATCATTCGGACTACATTCCCACTAACTTGGATGATTCAAGCTGTAACTGTGTAGAATGAAATATCTACATCTGGATCATTCGGACTACATTCCCACTAACTTGGATGATTCAAGCTGTAACTGTGTAAAATGAAATATCTACGTCTGGATCATTCGGACTACATTCCCACTAACTCGGATGATTCAAGCTGTAACTTTGAGAATGAAATATCTACGTCTGGATCATTCGGACTACATTCCCCCTAACTTGGATGATTCAAGCTGTAACTGTGTAGAATGAAATATCTACGTCTGGATCATTCGGACTACATTCCCACTAACTTGGATGATTCAAGCTGTAACTGTGTAGAATAAAATATCTACATCTGGATCATTCAGACTACATTCCCACTAACTTGGATGATTCAAGCTGTAACTGTGTAGAATAAAATATCTTCATCTGGATCATTCGGACTACATTCCCCCTAACTTGGATGATTCAAGCTGTAACTGTGTAGAATAAAATATCTACGTCTGGATCATTCGGACTACATTCCCACTAACTTGGATGATTCAAGCTGTAACTGTGTAGAATAAAATATCTACGTCTGGATCATTCAGACTACATTCCCACTAACTCGGATGATTCAAGCTGTAACTGTGTAGAATAAAATATCTACGTCTGGATCATTCAGACTACATTCCCACTAACTCGGATGATTTAAGCTGTAACTGTGTGGAATGAAATATCTACATCTGGATCATTCGGACTTCATTCCCCCTAACTTGGATGATTCAAGCTGTAACTGTGTAGAATAAAATATCTTCATCTGGATCATTCAGACTACATTCCCACTAACTCGGATGATTCAAGCTGTAACTGTGTGGAATGAAATATCTATGTCTGGATCATTCGGACTACATTCCCCCAAACTTGGATGATTCAAGCTGTAACTGTGTGGAATGAAATATTTACGTCTGGAGCATTCGGAGTAATGGGCTCCCGAAAAAGTTGCCCTTTTTTCTTTGGCTAATTATTCCAGATATCTATACATCGAACTCTCTCTCTAAGTCTAATATTTTCATGAGGTCTCTTCAAGTGATGATTTAATTGTCTTCTTTAGGAGGTGAACATTTGGAAAGGAATTTCCGTGGTATTAAACGTTCGCTGCAAACGCTTTTCCTTGTTAAACACTAGGCTGATGTAGATGTCAATGAACATGGTGTGTATAAACCAGGGGTTCAATTCAAGACTTCATTATGTGCTTCGTGTTTGTAAAGGACTTACAATAATCGTGTATTGAACCATCGACAAGCTCTAAAATTCGCTTAATCCATTACCAAACAATAACGACTGTTGACCAGTTTGTTGCAGGCGACTTTGGAAAACAGTGTGGGCAAAGGAGAAATTGCTCTGCACGAGCAGTTTCACCTTTTCCCACAATGTTTTCTGCCCTATCCAAATATTATTTTTCATTTTCATCAACATTTTGAAATGTTGTCTGCAAATCCTTTCAATTTGGGACAGTCGAACATTTGGCGTTTGGTGAAGGGTTAAAAGGTACGCAAACTTTACTTATAAAAGCATTGTTAGTCGACAATCAATCAGAACTCCTCGGATTTATCCAATGAAAACGCCTCAGAGATAAAATGGATGCCGCCATATTGTTTCTGGCGAGACTTACCTTTCGTCATTGTACTTTCTAATCCAAATATATTTCTTAGAATGGAAATCTAAACAGTCATTTAAATTGATAAAGGAAATGGTGTATGTAACACAACAAATCATTTCGTATGAGTTGCCGTTGAAAAGTAATCTTAATTGATGTCCAACACTTCTATTTACATTGAACTACTTAACGTGGCTGCATAGAGGAAATGTGTTATTAGCCGGGGACGATTTACCCGCAATATTGTAACCCTACGCTTATATCCGATGTGTTTTTTATTAGCTCACGGAAATACCCGAGTAGTTCCGATTGCCTACGCTTATATCCGAGGTGTTTTTCTCATCTCACGGAAATACCCGAGTAGTTCCGATTGGTCGACAATAAGCACATACCACCAAACAAGGCCCCGTCAACTGGTCTTCCTTCAAGTCGAAATATTTCGTTTTTGTGGTCGGTTCCCCATTCTTCAAATCAACGCGAACAATCCGGAAATTAGTCCCGCCTAGATCTATACCAAGATATGTCCCGTTTTCTGCAAAAAAGAACGAGAAAATATATCAAACTTGTATTAAGAGGCCAGCCTATGTCACCGAGAAAAATGGCTGTTTAAGACAATTTGGCTGCTTTACACAAATTGATATACAACATAAATCCAACAATGGGACTTTCAGTAGTGGCTGTTAAGGGTAGGTTGGCTGCTTAAAAGGATGGTTACTCAACACAAGTTGGACTGCAGTATTCAAGAAAAATTAACATATGTTTAGTATGAGGTAAAATACTCATAATCCGCCATTTTGAATTCCGTCTCACATAACTGTGGGGGGGTGTCAGAAAAGTTTCGTCTAATGATTAACTGAATCATCTAAAAACGTATCACAAAGCTGTTATCCTAATCTATAAATAACATTTTCTATCGAAAAGCCACCTCACCAAACTTAAAATCCCAGAAACGTTATTACGTCTTTTAGCTTTCCCATCGAAAAGCCGCTCCCATAAAAATATATTCTCAGAAAAGTGTCATCGTTTGATTAACTGAATAAGCTAAAACGTCTTATTTTTTCCCATAAAAGCTATGTCTTTTTATTACCGTCTCTTTGAAAAGCCACTTCACCAAAATGATTTTCCCATAATCAATTCAATCGAAAATCCCCACTTAAATGATTTTTTCGGAAAAGTCCCAGCTTAAAGCCGTCTAACCAAAGCTATTTTCCCAGAAAAGTTACGTACAAGACCTGTCTCATCAAAAAGCTTCCTAACTTAAACAAATTTCTCGGAAAGTTTCGTCTATTGATAAACTGTCCCAGCTTAAAGCCGTCTCACCAAAACTATTTTCCCAGAAAAGCTATGTACAATACCTGTCCAGTCAAAAAGCCTATTCCACAAAACTTTTTCCCAAAATAGTTATATATCTTTAAATTCCCTGTTTCATCTTAAAGTCGCCTCACATAATTTTTTTTTCAGAAAAGTTACGTATTTTTATTACCGATCTCTTTGAAAAGCCCCCCTCACCGTAATTGTTTTCCAAGACAAGTTACGTCTATTAGCTTAACATCAAACTGTCGCCTAACTAAAATCATTTTCTCGGAAAGTTTCGTCTACATGTATTAGTAAACTGTCCCAACGTAAAGCTGCCGAACCAAAACCATTTTCCAAGAAAAGTTACGTACAAGACCTGTCTCATTAAAAAGCTTCCCAACTAAAACTATGTTCTCGGAAAGTTTCGTCTTTTAGTAAACTGTCCAAGCTAAAAGCCGTCTCACCAAAACATCTTCACCCAGAAACCTTTACGCTTATTACCGATCTCTTGGAAAGGTCACGTCGTAAAAACTTATTTTCTCAGAAAATGTAAACTTATTACCTGTCCCATCAAACAGTCTTCTGACGAAAGTATTTTCCCAGTAAAGATCGGTCTGCTTTCGTTTCGCCTCGTCTGTGCTGTTCGCCAGCTTAATCTGGGATTCAAACGTCTCGATCATTTGCTTTAACTTGGCCTCATCGAAGACGACACCTTCTAGGACCGATAACACCTGTAAATACATAAAAAAAAACACAGTAATTACCAATGAGGAAGGTGCCTTCAAAGGCACATCAAAGGAGAGAAGAACAAATAAAATAGTGAAAAGATTTATAGAGTTATTTTATTATATTCATAAAAATCATGAGAATTACTTTACGAATGCATTGAGACCCTATCAAATAGACTAATTCAAAATAAGTTATTTTGTGCTTGAAATATAGTTGTCTCCAATTCAATCATGTTTATCAACAACCTGTTTGTTTACATATTCAAAATAACAAATTCTGATTGGTCTGTTAAAAAATGTGTGTATCAACTGTCAAGGTCAGAGGTGAAGAATCAGGAAATCTGAATTATAAAACTTGCTAATCTGGGTTATTTCTGGTTTACTTTCACATTTTAGTTGTTCCGATAGTGTTTTCTAGGGATAACTATTTGAATCAGTCTAAAAAAATACCAAATAATAAAGTTTGATAAAGCATTTATCTCCTTTAATGGGCCTTTAACGGGCCCGGTTAAATCATGCAAAAAAAGCCCGGGTTAAATGTTTGGAATCCATTGGTATTCTCTTAACCCTTTCCCATGCAATGACGACATTTGACCACTTTGTTGCAGACGACTTTAGAAAACATTGTGGGAAATGGAGAAATTGCTCGTAACGAGCAATTTCTCCTTTCCACCACAATGTTTTCTGCCCTGTCAGACGATTGTTTTACAATTTCATCACATTTTGAAATGCCGTCCGCAAACTCTTTCAATTTGGGACAGTCTGGGACAAATTTGGTGTTTGTGAAAGGGTTAAACATAGAAAATCATACCACAAATTAAAGAACATTGTTCAAAAGTAGTTTCCCTGTAAGGTACCGGGTGCCACATGAAATGGCCTTTGCATTACGAGTGGAAGTCCATTTCAGGTATAAAGGTAGTTCTATAGTTACGATCCAGTGCATGTCATGGCATATTGTTTGTTGGTTGGATACGAGATTTTCCGGCGTTTTAAGCAGTCTCTTGTGTGATAACCATCCGTACACCATCTAAATACGCCAGTCCAAATGAATGAATGAATGAATGAATGAACGAACGAACGAACGAACGAACGAACGAACGAACGAACGAACGAACGAACGAACGAACGAACGAACGAACGAACGAACGAACGAACGAACGAACGAACGAACGAACGAACGAACGAACGAACGAACGAACGAACGAACGAACGAACGAACGAACGAACGAACGAACGAACGAACGAACGAAAGAAAGAAAGAACGAAAGAACGATACTGGGATTTTCCAGCTTTTTAAGCAGTCTCTTCCTACAAAGTCTAAATACGCCAATACCAGCACTGGGCTAGGGCTCTGTGGTGACTTTCCAACGGCCAATGCGACGAAGCCATAGGGGCTCGAACCATGGACCCCCGAGTTCTAAACCACCTTAACCACTGAGCCACGTAGGACCCTGAGGAAGAAGACCCAATACTCAACGGCCTATAAGGCCTGATAAAGCCTAGTAGAACCAGCGACATGCTATTAGACAGTTGGAAGATTACCTCTCATGAAATGAAAAAAAATGCCGTCACACGAATTTGAACCGACGCGGAGAAAGGTCCTGTGTTCTAACCACAAGATCACGGAGCTCCCTCGCCTAAATCGTATGTACTCGGCAATCTCCGGCATAAGCCGGTAGATAAACGTCGTAGGTAGTTAATGAATACACCCGAAATTCTGGGGAAATTTGACTGTTTTCTGCCGGTTTACACACTTGATTACAACATTGCACACAAGATCTTAATATTTATATAAATACATACAATTTGGTTAAATGTCGCAATTGAATGTTTTTGTTTTTGTTTTTTTCACTCATTTCTTTTAAAAAAATTATTTAAGAATATCATATCAACACATCTGTGTTTCATATTTTCTCAATCGTATCTTCTCGGCAATCCCCCGTTTGTGCCGGGGATTGCCAAGTAGCTACGATTGCAATTGACCTTACGACAGACTTTGATTGACAGCTGGAACTGACCAATCAGCGAACACTTCGGTTGCTATCCGCCATTTTCTCCGACACGCTGTGCGACTCCGTCAACACATCGCACTATTGTGCTGTGATTTTTCTTCGTCTATACTGCTTAAGATATCGTTTAAGTACTTATTATAGAGAAATTATGTGTAAGGAGAGACTTGTGGGTGAAGTAGAGTTTATCCCGTTTCCAAAGTCTTTCACATATATTGTGAAATGACTGAGAACTACACGCAATTAGTAAATATATGCAAACAGTTAATTTATAAAACGATGTAAAGAATAGAAGTATGAACTATTATTTTCTTTCACATGTTAGTTAATTTTTATTTTTGTCTTTTATCTTCGTTTGAAAATGAAAAATTGTTGTTTTTAAAAAACGGAATTGACACATAATGACGAATGTTATTAGTTGCATTTGATAATGAATCAAATGTTAACTAAACATACAATATTGATCGATAATGTTGTGAGAGGACATGGTTTCCAGTTGGATATATACAAATTCTTCAAATTGGATTTTTATTAATTGATTTTGTTTTTAAATGGACCCTAAGAGCACCTTAAACAAGTAATTAACTTTCTCATTATAGCCCATCAATCCACCTACCTGTAATGATCGATGTATCGTATTCAAATTTAAAAGCTATTAAAAACAAAACAAATACATAGCTCCTTGTTGCAACTTTATCCGAATACCTTAAAGAATCTAATGTTGCTGTAATATGTTGTAAAACACACTCTTGGTAGCCAATGGTTGATTACAAAGACTGCCGATCGGCTAGTCAATAAAGGGTTTGTGACTTGACCATAAAGTGCAATTGTGTCAGCTTGATGTTAATTAGCGTCGAAACCCTTAATCCTTTTTAACAATCGAGGTTTGTTAACCCTTTACACAAACAATAAGTACATTTGACTACTTTGACAACTAGGGAAAATATTGTGGGAAAAGGAGAAATTGCTCTTAACGAGCAACTTATCCTTTTCCAACAATAGGGTATGTCCTATCAGAAAAGTATTAATTCATCATCTTCATTTAAATGACGTCTGCAAACTCTTTAAATTTTGAACAATTGAAAATATTTCGTTTGGTAAAATGACCCTTGGTTCCTAATCAAGTAGCAAAACCGACAATCATCCATTGAGTAACATACAAAAGATTATGTTCGAAAGTCTTGATTATTAACTTAATTGACAACAAAATAGTGATTGTTCCAATCAGCAATTGTTTAACACCATAATCTCAACATGACCAACACTATCATACCATTTGCAACATGACAAAATTGGTAGGTCTGCGTATTGAATCATTCAGGATACGCCGATTAAGTAAAATAAAAATCTAAACCGTTTAAGAATCAAAATGAGATAATTTTGTTCGTAACCTGCAAATACTGCAAATTAACTGTTTTGAAGTAGTATGAAATACGATCATTTTGAAGGGCTGATCGAACCAGTGCCGAACGGACCAATGTCGTTCGGATCCGAGTCTGATCGGACTTTGGACGGATCGTGTTTGGTGCCGATCGGACCCCACACTGCTGGGGTAAATCACTCCCCCAACGCCATAGAGATAGATAACAGAGCTGTTATAAATGTATCTGCTAACGCTCAAAATATACCATCTTCTTTACAAATTGTTATGCTATGTATATATTATCCAGCAATAAAGGCAGGTGCTTATTTTGTAAGAATATTTCCGATTTCAAATAAGAATATCCGAAATCATCGGCAATGTTTGTGCATTGACGCTATTTCACTCGGAATGTCATGTCCTTCGTCGCCGCCATTTTTGCCCACTACTTTCAAAATGGCTCCCAATTACCGAGGGTATTTTAAGAAATGGCCGATGTGTTCCGAATGCCCGCCATACGATTGAGAAAATATGAAACAAAGATGTGTTGATATGATAATCCTTATGAAAACATTAAAAATAAACATTCCATTGATATATAACCAATTTGTGTGTATATAAATACATATTTGGTGCCTGAGTGCATGTTTTAATCGTGAGCATTATCCGCCGGAAAACAGCCGAATTACCAAAGGGATTCTGGTGTATTCATGAACTACCTACGAGGTATATCTACCGACATGTGCCGGGGATTGCCGAGTTGATACGGTTGCCTCACATACCAGCGTTGTCTGGAATACCTGCCCCTTCACACGTTATCTTTCTTAATAGTAAGACACCAACCAGAGATAGTCTCAGCTTTACTCTATAAGGACACTTTATTATGTATGTCAAACATTTACACAGACCTACATATTTTATATCCATTTGCACATATTTCTCAGCTCATGGATATACCCGAGTAGTTACGATTGCGTATCGTTAAGATAAAACTTTTCCACTGTACTCAGTTACGCGAAAAAGTTTATATGTTTATAGTAGGGAGTGATTTAAACTTCTACCGATGTAACAATCGTATCTACTCGGCAATCCCCGTAACAAGTCGGTAGATATACCTCGTAGGCAGTACATGAATACACCAGAAATCCTGGGGTAATTCGCCTTATTTCCGGCGGCTAACGCAAAATGCACACAGGCACTAAATATGTATTTAAATACACACAAATTGGTTATTTATCACAATTGAATGGTTTTTTTTACCCTTTTCATTAAAGATGATCATATAAACACATCTTTGTTTCATATTTTGTCAATCGGCTCTTTTCGGCAATCCCCAACTAGTGACGGGGATTGCCGACTTGATGCCATTGGCCCTTCGTTGCTGAGCTACTTTCAAAAATGGCTCCCCATTAGCTCCGAGGTTATTCTTAGAAATGGCCGAGGTGTTCCGAATGCCGATGTAATAGACGGACAAAGATATAGCAACCCGAAAGGGTTTCGATGTCGAGTTGACATCAAAGTGAACATGACAACTAAGTTATTTAAAAAAAATATATATATATTATATATAGGTCAAGGAAACGTGTATCTTGTCATTCCATTACATATCACATAGCCGAGTCCGAGGAAAAAAAACCAATACCCGTCAATTGCGAAACTTAAAGCTATACTTGCTCTCATTTACACTTAAAATTGTAGAAGTTTTAGAATAATTGAAAATTAACTTAAACGTACTTTAAATTCCCTTTTACAGAGGAATTGAGACAGTAACACGTTCACAGGATGATTTTAATAGAGTGAATATGATAGGGTGTGTTTACAAATAGCGATAAAACATCAAATCCCGAGAAATTCTCCATTTTGAATGTTCATGTTGTTAATATTGATACATGACAGTATTTTTATTTGTTTCATGTGATTTTTCAAACCAGGTGATCGCCACTTATTAATCAGAGAGCTCCTTGCTATTTTAGATGTCACTCGAATGTAAACAATGAAGTTGAATTGGAGGGCACCAAATTTATAAAAAAAAAATAACACTTGGGAAAAATAGATAATAAGCAGACGTTATATTGTCATGATCCTGTGTTTTTTCGCTATGTTTCAACATATTTTATCATAATTTATAACTAATTTTACAAGGGTTTGCAGTTTTTCTGAGCGCTAGTATGCTTTAAAACGGATGGCAGCGGAAACTCAACGAATAATTCCGCGTGCATTGAGTATGTATTACGTATGTACTACGTGCTTTTATTCCGGAACCGAAATTTTGTGCAGTTCAAAACTTCTGGGAATGGAAAAAAATGCACTTTGCGGATAGATGCAGACGTATGTGAACCATTTATCTACGCATGCGCAGAGATATAGAATCTACGACTCACGTGGTACTAAGCAAAGACTTGCGTTTGCAATTATACGATGAGGGCTTGAATTTGCTACGACAATCTTTAACCCTTTACCAAACGCCAAATTTTCAACAGTCCCAAATTGAAGGAGGTTGCAGACGACATTTCAAAAAGAAATGAAATTGAAATATAAACTTCTGATAGGACAGAACACATTGAGGGAAAAGGTGAAATTGCTCGTTACAAGTAATTTCTCCTTTTCCCACAATATTTTCCAAAGTCGTCTGCAACAAACTGGTCAAATGTCGTTATTGTTTGGTAATGGGTTAGCCCTTTCCCGACAATAACGACATTTGACAACTTTGTTGCAGACGACTTTAGAAAATATTGTGGGAAAATGAAAACTTGCTTGTAACGAGCAATTTTTCCTTTTCCCACAATGTTTTCGTCAATATCGGAAGACCATTTTCCAATTTCATCACATTTTGAATTGTCACCTGCAAACCCTTTCAATTTGGGACAGTCGAAAATTTGGCATTTGGTAAAGGGTTAGGGAACATCGCGAATGATTACCGAATATAAACACTTTTTTTCCGTAATTTATATGCAACTCTTGCTTTAAGAAAACTGATTGCTTTGGTTAAAGAGTAAGTTGAAACGTAGTTCACAAAATATCTATCATTTCAAAGGCATTCACCTAGCCAATTTTCAAAATGTGTCTGATTTTGAATTTATATTTGTAAAATGAAGATCAACAATTTTGTATTCTATTTCATATTATTTACCTCCCTTTAATTTTCAAATATTTACATTGAGATTAAAAATACATGAATGACGTTGGCAAATAACAATAATAACAATTCCTATCCATGAAAGATTCTTATAAAATGAAACTTCACTTAATAACAGCAATTGATCTCTTTAATTGTGTTATTCCGACCTTCCTCCATTACCCAGGTCTTACCTTAATGTCAGTGTGACCGCGCCTAAAAGCTGCTTGTTCAAAAATTTAAGGAAATTTGGAAGTTAAAACTTAAACTTAAGTTCTTTAAAATTGTACAGCAGATGTAATGTTGTGTATTACGCGCTGGATAATACTTATAAGCCGCAAAATAAGTTCGTTTTTAAGTTTAAAGAGCCAATATACAGTGAATTAATACGCATTTAGATCCAAAAGCGTAGTTACGGGTTTTGAAATCAATCGCATATGCATTGGACATACTTAGAAATATTGACGCTTACGCTTTGAATAACTACTTGTCATTGTATAGAATCAAACTGACCAAAATCTGCATTGTTTCAACGACAATCAATTATTCCTTTCAAATTTTCATCTGTGAACTAAAGCATTTAATAACAATCTCTTTGTGTGGGCGGGGGAGGGGTGGGGGTGGGGGGGGGGGTGTTCCTGTCAGAATTGGCACCGACAATATCGTTCTTACGGGTACCCACAGGGCAGGGTTTGGGGAGTAGAATAAATTAAAAACCCAAGGAGTTCCGATTGTGACTAGATTATTAACTGATTATTTTATTTTATGTTTATTATCACAGTGGTTTGTCTCCTTATATGTTTGGTACCGTAAAACGGACCCATTCCCAATCAAATTAATTGACTATTTTCCCAAAATTCTTTATAAAGCTTATGTTTGAAGTCGGTTATTTCTGAAAAAAAATCCCAATTTTATAGCAAAACGCCGTGAATTTCCCTATTCGTCGGGTACCGAACCCATTCACAAACTTTGGGGGGAAATGGACCCTCCTACAAATATGTGATTGGCAATATTAACTGTTTCAGGTCAAGTTCAACGGTCGGATAACCTTTGTGTTCGATGTGACGGACCGGTACACGTGACGGGGTCAGAGTCCGGTCAAAGGCGGTCATTCACAATCCTGTCTGTGAACAATAACAATCTTAGTTTAAACATACTTACTTGCCATATAACTGAACATAAAATACACGGTTCACAACATCGGTAAGTAGCAAAATCATCAATTTTGGCAAAAAGGTCTGACCACAAGTTCTCACAACTTAGAAACGGCCATTCCCTTTTGTAATTACATAATCATGAGAGTGTAATTAAGCTTTCGTTTCCTTAACTTATTAAAATCAATCTTTGAACACTTATCCCAGTTATGAAACATAAATGTCCTTAAGTTACAAATGACAATCAATGGTTAATATGAAATTGACAACTTTTAGAGAAACAGAAAGGAAAAAAAACAAACAAATAACATAATGGAATGCTATTTAGTAAGTCTGTCAACAGGATTTAGGGGATGATCTTAAAGCCATACTTGCGCTCATTTACACTTACACTGTGAAAGTTCTAGAGTAATTGAAAATTAACGTAAAAGTACTTTTAATTCTCTTTTACAGAGGAATTAAGGCCGTAACACGTTCAAATGATGCTTTTAAAAGAGTGAATAATATAAGGTTTGTTTACAATTAGCGATAAAACCAGGTCAGCCGAATAACGTTGGGAACCAATAAAACCCAAGAAATTCTCCGTTTTGAATGTTCACGTTGTTAATATTGGATAAATAACAGTATTTTTAAGTGTTTCACATGACTTTTCTAACCAGGTAATTGTCACTAATTAATCCGAGCACTGCTTGCTATTTTAGATGTTACTAGAATGTAAACAATCAAGTTTAATTGGTGGGCACCAAATTTGTGAAAATAGCACTTTGAAAAATAGATTTTTAATAGTGCAGGCGTCATATTGTCATGATCCTGTGGTTTTTCACTATGTTTCAACATACATATATTCTATCATAATTTATAACTTATATTACCCAGTTTTGCAGTTTTTATAGGACAACTAACCCACAAATCGGAGCGAGTACTGGTGTAATTTCCACGAAGCAGTCATCGAGAGATAAATTATGAGAACAAGCTTCTGTCACAATCGACCTAAAATGAACAAATTTAGACAAACCAGGGGAAATGGCTCGTAAGGTTAAATATCCAGAAACAATGTAATGGTCGACAAAACCCGCCCAAACCATGTTCGAAGCTGTTTTTCAAATTAAGGTGGACTACCCATAATCCGCCATTTTGAAACCCACGATTCGATCATTGATCATTACTTCGGTAGTTCTCGGTTAACTCAGGTCGGTGTCTGGATCAATCGGAACTACTCGGGTATCTCCGTGAGCTGTGAAATACACCTCGGATATAAGTGTAGGGTTACAATTTTTCTGGTAAATCGGCATCCGGCAATTAACACATTTTCTAAGTGTGCACGTTAAGTGGTTTAATGTGTATGGAAGTGTTGGACATCCTTTTAAATCATTTTTTATCAGTAACTTATACCAAATGGCGAAATTGTTGTTGTGGCATGTATAGTTGTTGTTTCCTCAATCAAATTGAACAACTTTTTAGATTTCACATTTAAGATCTATTTTTAAAACGAAAGAAAAGTGACGTCATTCTCGCGGGAAACAATATGGCATCATTCCTATTCTTTCAGGTGTTTTCATTAGATAAACCCGATGTGTTCAGATTGGGTCTGGATCTATTCGGTTTAATGCGAATGATTCCGGCCCAAACCGAGGTATACCGAGAACGTCCGAAGTAAGCCGACGACACAACGAGTTTCAAGACGGTGTATTATGGTTATTAAATGGATGGACTTGAATGTGTAAGCGGGCTGGAAAGCTTAGTCCAAAGAGCGTGCGCACGGTTTTCGGAGGTCCCGGGTGCGAGTCACGGTCTAGCTGCATGTTTTTCTCACCTTGGTTACATTGGGCCCAGTGTAAATGACTCACGAGAGGTACAGTGATTGATATCCCAGAATCGTTCCACATGTTTCCCAGGAAATTCGAGACGAATTTCAATTGTTTGGGGGAGTATGTAGCAGGGGTCTCTATTTAGAAGGTAGAGTTGAATGTGAAAGCGGGCCAGATAGCTCAGTCGGTAGAGCATTCGCATGGTTTGCGGGTGTTCCGGGTTCGAGTCCCGGTCTAGCTGAATGTTTCTATCACCTTGGTTACACAGAAGGAACCTCAGTGGTGGCTTGGATCGTGCCCGGATCCCAGAGTTGCAAGTCTGTCACCTCAACCACTGAGCCAGACTGGACTTCAGTGCTGTAGGCTCACCTTGGCAAAACTTGGAGAAGTTGTATTTCTGAAATTCTGAAATTGTTGAATTAAAAAACCCAAAAGCTTGCATGAATCTGGCTTTTTTTTTTGGGGGTATTTGTTTTGTTTTGGAACTGCATGCTTTTGAAAAGGGTCTTATTTGGGTTAGTGTCTTTGGTAACATAACATAATTTTATTCAGCATTTAACATCAAAAACATGTTTAAAGCTTACAAAATACATTCATAAAGCATGTGTGAAGAAGTACGTACAATTCATAAATTAATTCAAAGAAGTATTGGTGAGGTAATGATGGAAATGTCGGAGAGTCACCTGCCAATATTCCTCGATGCCCAAAAAAAGAAAAAGAATTAGCTGGACTTTGGTATTAATTCTTTCCATTTATAGGTTGCATTTAAAAATTAAAACTATTCAAACTTTAACAAGCCCTGTTGTTAAATGTGAAAAGCCCCTGCTATATGAGTAGAGTTTCATCAATTTGGTTTACACACATTTGACCCCTTGACCGTTGACAGCTGTGTATGCTAATCATTAACGCCTATTTTCCACTGTCCCAACTTCAAAGAGTTTGTGCAGATGACAAATTGTGATGAAATTGAAAAATAATCTTCCTATAGGGTAGAAAATATTGTGGGAAAAGGAAAATTGCCCATTAAGGGCAATTTCTCTTTTTCCCACAATGTTTTCCAGAGGTATGCAACAAACTGGTCAAATGTGTTAGTTTTCGGTTATGGGGTAAATCGTCCCAAAATGATGACCTTTTGACCTTAAAATGTTTGCTGGGGCGATTATTTATAGATTTACACAAATGCTTTTTTCAGCGCTGTTTTCATACACCATCTAACGTTTCTAAACGTTGTCTGCCCAAAAATGAATTTGATAGTAATTTATTTTGTTAATTGTATTACTGTAGTTAACATCAATATTCATGTATGCTGTAATTAAGCAAAGAAGTGCTAATTGGCTATCTAAAAGGTCAACTATAGTCAAACTAATGTAAGTTTTTGCATCGGGCAATATTGCCCCGCGTCAGAAAATAAAAAGCAATCTTCAGGTTGAGTTATTTTGACTAGGTAAATTAGAAAATACAACTTGTATTGAGCGAAGAAGCTATTATCTTTGAGTCCCATTACCAAACAATGACGACATTTGACCACTTTGTTGCAGACGAATTTTGAAAACATTGTGGGAAAAGGAGAGATTGCTCGTGACGAGCAATTTTTCCTTCTCCTACAATGTTTTCTGCCCCACCAGAAGATTATTTCCCAATTTCATCACTTTTTGACATGTCTCTGAAAACTCTTTCAATTTGTGACAGTCAAAAATGTGGCGTTTCGGGAAGGAAGGACAGTCGGTAAATAATATACGAGACAGAATACAATAACGATAAGAATTTGATCTGCATTATTGAGTTTCTAATATGTAGGTCTAGCATCAGCATGGAGCCTGGCCCTGTCGTATACCGCGAACTAGGCCTAATGCGGGTAAGCATGGGCCAGGCCTCCAGGCTAGCCTATTATCTATAAACGAATTATTGTGATGGTTTGTTGTAGCTCGGAAGTGAAGAACGAAAAAAAAAAAAGTTATTGATTGCTTAATTTGTTATTTTACTTATTTCTTTTCAATTTGTATCATTCAAATTTAAAACTCAGAAGAAGGGTTAAAAATAACGGGATTAATTACCATACCGTTACGACAGTATTCACGAAATCTATTTATAGACTGGCAACAAGACGCTTTTGGTGATGAAACGCAAGTAAATATGTAGTTATCGTCCGACATTCGACAGTGCTGTTAAATGCAATTTGGGGTCTAATTATTCATTATGAATAAATACCTTCGATCTTTTATCAGCATCCACGATGGATTTTAGCCCTTGTCTGGTTGAAAGAGGTTCCATTATTTGCTCCAATCAATTTAAACAACACTAGAATGCAAGTAAACACGTCACATTTAGTCCAAACGATACACACGTTAATCGCTGTTCACCGGCGTGTTGTTTACTTCATTTTCACTACAGAGCCGGGCAGAAGACACCCATTACTTCGTCCCATACCTAATTCGCTATTTATCTGCTGACTGACAACGCTTTCACAACTTCTACTTCGACTCAGGACTACTTCTATGTTGATACGTTTTTCTGCCATATTTGACAATTACACAATGGAACATTGAAGAAAATGATTAAAGACAAAGTGAAATGATAGGAAAAATAGAAGAATAGCGGACAAGATAAGCTTATCAAAAACAGGAGAAAGGGAAAAATAGAAATTTCTCATTTAGTAGTATTTTTGTCTCGCCTAATGAAGATCTAACCCAGGACCCTCGGTACGGAAGAACAAAGCTCTATCCCTGCATCACTGTGCCCTAATATGAGGGAATTTGGACGTTACATATCTTTATTTCTTTCTAACAGTGCAACAGCTGTACTGGTATATGATACACTCTTTAGAATATAGTTATCAGAAGTTAAATTTATTAGTAGTTCGTATTTAAGTTCTAAAAGGACATTATCTGTAAATTAATAATATTTATTTATTCAGATCCAAAAGCGTTACAACGCCTTTGAGATATATTGCGTATACAATGTTAACACTTAAATTTATTTATATTCCCTAAAATAGTTATGCATTCAAGAGTCACCTTTTTTATATGTATCATAAAACAATACGATAGGTGTAAAATTTCAACGACCTGCGTGTCGCCATTAAGGAGAGGAACTTTATAAGCTTTTAGCTTTCGTTCCAATCCGTTTCACTAAATTGTTTGAAATGCATATAATATTGTTTATTTATTGAATAAAATATGTTTAAATTAGCGACATTTTATTTCGACTTTCAAACTTTCTCATATGTAAGAAGCGATTTAACAACTATTTGACAAGCACGTAGGAAGTCCCCTTTGCAGCCGTGTGAGATTCGTGGTGTTTCGATGATTCAGAAATGATTATAAATTGAGGCAGCTCAATCATCTAATAAGCAGAGGATCAGCAAGGTAACCCTTTACCAAACGCCAAGTTTTCGACTGTCCTAAATTGAAAGAGTTTGCAGACGACATTTAAAAATGTTATGCAATGGGAAAAATACCTTCTGATATGCCAGAAAACATTGCGGGGAAAAAGAAAAGATTGCTCGTTTCGAGCAATTTTCTCCTTTTCCCACCATGTGTTTTAGAGTAGTCTGCAACAAAGCGATTAAATGTCGTTATTGTTTGGTAATGGGTTAAAAGACAACAGAACTGAACGGAACGCATTATAACCCCAATACGTTAAAGGAACTATGTTACAGATTGGGATTTTATTTTATTCTTTTTTAAAAAAAAAAGAAACGTTTTCAGCATTTCCTTATACATTCTATTATCTATTCAACATTTTATCTTAGTTAAATTTTCAGTTTAGCAAGGCATCGATGGCTATCTATACACTTTGTCATCATGATTTCTGATAAAAATAAATTAGAACTTTTGTTTTCTTATTTCAGAGCAATGCTTTTTGTTAAGTTGAATTGTATATATGAAATGACACTACTTTCATTGTTATGTAGTTAATTGTATTTTAAGAACAATGAGCTAATATGCTTAAGTTCGAATAAGATATGTTCTGTTCTGTACATTTGGAACCCTACAAACAAATAACACGTTTGCGGATGTAGATTTACTCGATTTACCCATTTACATATGCCGCAATTAGTTATTAGGACTATCAACCAATAGCTGAGCTAGGTTGTAACAATAAAGATCTTGTCAAGTGGGAATTGGGAATTCAAACAATTAAACGTTTATTTTACGGATTGGTGTGTTTGGCTCAGGCAGAAATTTGGGCAAGTTCGATGTATTATTATTTTTTTTATATCTATTGGACATTTCTCTATATTTTTACTCGCTACCTAACTTGATATATATATATATTTATATCTACGCTGTAATAATGAACGCACAGATTTTGTTCTTGAAAGTAATCCTGACGTTTTGCGTTAACCTATCTGACTTATATTTTATATCAAACGAAATGAAAGAGAACATGTATTTTATGTCACTCTTGTTCAAATTGTAACGAAAGCATTTTCTCTTGCAATGTCAAGTAGTTCCGCGGTAAACGGTAAAATGTTAAATATGAAAAAGCATCGCTATTACTATAATAATAATGATGATGATGATGATGATGATGATGATGATGATGATGATGATAATGATGATGATGATGATGAGGAGGAGGAGGAGGGGGAGGAGGGAGGAGGAGAAGAAAGAGGGAAGAGGAGGAGAAAGCGGAAGAGGGGAGGAGGGGAGGGGGAGGAGGAGGGGGAGAAGGAGGAGGGAGGAAAGGGGAGGAGGAGGGGGGAGAGAGGGAGAAGAAGAAGGAGGAGAGGTGGAGGAGGAGGAGGAGGAAGAGGGGGGGAGAAAGAAGAAGAAGAAGAAGAAGAAGAAGAAGAAGAAGAGGAGGAGGAGGAGGAGGAGGAGGAGGAGGAGGAGGAGGAGGAGGAGGAGGAGGAGGAGGAGGAGGAGGAGGAGGAGGAGGAGGAGGAGGAGGAGGAGGAGGAGGAGGAGGAGGAGGAGGAGGAGGAGGAGGAGGAGGAGGAGGAGGAGGAGGAGGAGGAGGAGGAGGAGGAGGAGGAGGAGGAGGAGGAGGAGGAGGAGGAGGAGGAGGAGGAGGAGGAGGAGGAGGAGGAGGAGGAGGAGGAGGAGGAGGAGGAGGAGGAGGAGGAGGAGGAGGAGGAGGAGGAGGAGGAGCAAAAAGCGTAATGAAACACTACAAGTACATATAAAGCTCTTCACTCGTTTCTTCCTATGAACGCTTGGCTAGTTTGTCTTAAAATAACTACTTTAAATCTATAACCATGTCGGTGGTAGAGACACTGGGAAATGAGTAAGGAGATACATATAGGAAATATTGCAACAAAGAGTTTTCCCATTTACTTTTTCATTTTTTAATATCTAATAATTCAAATGCATATTTACACTCTAAGCGTTACTTTGGCCATTCAATTGAATCATTTAATACCTCATGATGTATTTATTGTAACTGAGAGATTAAATACTTGTTCTGTTATGTTCTATAATGTTCCCTTTAAAACTGGATTTGAGCGTTTTACAAAGTTCTTAATTCCAACAATATAATAGTCTAAATTTCACTTAGAATATAAGATTAAAAGGGCTTATTCCCAGAAGAAAAAAAAATTAAAAGACAAAGACAATACAGCTGTTGTAACACATTACGCAAACAAATGTGAACATATATTCTTAATCTGAACACATCGGAACTACTCGGGTATTTCCGTGAGCTGTGAAATACACCTCGGATATAAGTGTAGGGTTACAATTTTTCGGGTAAATCGGCATCCGGCAATTAACACATTTTCTAAGCTTGCACGTTAAGTAGTTCAATGTGTATGGAAGTGTTGGACATCCTTTTAAATCATTTTTTTACCAGTAACTCTTACCAAATGGCGAAATTGTGGTTGTGACATGTATAGTTGTTTCCTCAATCAAGTGTAACGACTTTTTAGATTTCACATTTAAGATCTAATCTTAGAAACGAAAGTAAAGTGACGTCATTCTCGCGGGAAACAATATGGCGTCATCTCTATTATTTCAGAGGTGTTTTCATTGGATAAACCCGATGTGTTTAGATTGATATTCTTATTCTGAACACATCGGGTTTATCCAATGAAAACGCCTCTGAAATAATAGGGATGACGCCGTATTGTTTCCATTTTCGTTTCCAAAAATAGATCTTAAATGTGAAATCTAAAAATTCGTTTTTAATTTGATAAAGGAAACAACTGTATATGCCACAACTTATAATTTCGCCATTTCGTATGAGTTACCGATAAAAAAATATTCAAAAGGATGTCCAACAGTTCCATACACAATGAACTACTGAACGTGCACGCTTAGAAAATGTGTTATACACCGGGACCGATTTACCCGAAAAATAATATCACTACACTTATATCCTGGGTCTATTTCTCAGGTCACGGAAATACCCGAGTAGTTCAGATTGATATTTTCAAGCTATCTTTTTATTGCCACTAATTTATCATATCTGTGACAGGCAATTATTCAGTCATAAAAGTATGTATGTACAATTTAATGCCATTACATTGAATAATATGAACTAAGGCATTGCCTCTAGACCGCTCTCTCAACTCATTGTTATGGATTTTGCATGAAACTTGCATACTGAATATGCTTTTCAATCTAAATTCAACGTACAACTTTGTGGAAATAAAAGAATTGGCTTACTTTGGGGAGCAAATGCTCATTTTATCACAGAGCTGTCATCTTTGTCACATTTAGATAGGTCTCAGTAAAAGGGCAAGTCTCCTGGTAGACTTTTTTGATGGACTATATTCTATATGGGTATTTGTTCACCCATTCGGAAACAGTAACGAAATTTGACGACTTTGTTGCAGACTACTTTAGAAAACATTGTGGGAAAAGGAGAAATTGTTCGTAATGAGCAATTTTTCCTTTTCCCACAAGGCTTTCTGCTCTTTCCGAAGAATATTGTTCAATTTCATCACATTTTGAAATATCGTCTGCAAACTCTTTCAATTTGTTGTTTGGGAAAGGGTTAAGCTTGCTTGGGCTGTGTATGAGGGCCTTTCATCAATAATGAGACGTTCACCATGTAAGGACAAACTGCTCATGCAATGTCAGAACCACCAAACTATAATTTTTGAACCACAAGTCTGTCTCTGCATGAAAGCATACAATTTTCTTCACAAAATCATGTGTTGTAGGTACTGGTTTAAATCATCATGAGGGTCAGTTGCATTAATAGTTTCAGATGATGTTCAACAACATACTCATCTGCTTGTACATGCTTTGGGACTAACCAAATTACATCAAATAGAAAGCCAATCAGGTCTTTGTTTGAACGGTTCTTTATTGTTCAATGTAGATAAGAAAATCCCACAGAAATTGCTTTGCTGATCTACAAAAGGTCATTCAATAACAACAAAAAGCTTTGTTGTAGCCAAAAGCTATTTCGTTTAACTTTAAAGTAAAAACAAATCTTTAATTTTTCATTAATATTTTATAAACCTTTGTTCACACATGAAACACTGCTTTTTTATATGTGTTTATTTATTAAAGAACTTAAAAAGTTCTGTATGCAATAAATGATTAATGAAATGTAGTTAAAAGACATAAGTGATAATCAGCAGACAGCATTAGTTCATGTATTCTAATTCCTTGCTTTAACAATTTGGTTGAAAACAAAAGTCACAGCTTAGTTTTGGCACATTAGCTTCATTCTTGACATCAACAGTTCCCTGACCTTCATTGTTTGTATAGTAGAAAAACACTTCTGAGAGTTGGAAAAATATGACAGAAACATTTGTGTTCAACTTCTTCAAATAAATGTTGTTTCAAATTTAAAGCAATAACAGGTATTAATTAAAGTTTCTTTTTCCAATGAATAAAAGCAATTGTGACAAGGAAAATGTTCTCTCTGAGCCTGTTTCCCCTTGTCATAATTGGCTTCAAAGTCTTGTGGTAAATCAAAGGAGAAATAATAATTCTGTATGCAAATTCAACTCTCATCTTTTTCCCCTTCATACTCATGCAATAATTAGAAAAGAACTTCAAGTAATGACTCAAGTTACTGTCTTCCTCTGGTCTGCTGCAGACTTACTAAGCAGTTTTAACATAGTATGATTATGCTTTTAGTCTCAATAATTTGATTGAGTTGGTTTTTTAAGGCTTCTTGAACGAAAGAAAAGATGAGACACATGTGACAGTGTTGTCATTGTAGAATATTTCATAGTCCTTCTCAATTTTTTACTATATTATTGTCCTTTGATGTTCATAACATATGATAGATCATTGTTAATGTTATTTTTTCTTCATGAAATTAGTCTTTTGCAAGAAAACTAAACTTTAAGACTATTCACTGATCAAACATGAAGATTTAAGGTATCTCCTTGTAAATCTTCATCTGTTTTTTATTATATCCACATCACTGAATGATTTGTTGCTGTTACCCCTTCCTTACACTGCCAGTTAGTCATCAGATTTGGCTGTTAAAAGAGAAAAATAAAAAATATAAATCATTTGGCAATACTGGCCACATTAAACTGACTTATAATTTTAAATTGGTAACAATGGAAATAATTCATTCCTGATGGTAATCATTGAAGTAGTTAACTGACAGAATTAGAAAGAACTGATTGGTGATAAAAAAATCTTTAGTCCAACCTGTCTTGACTTATTTTGGTTTCATTCTCATTCTAACCCATGTTTTTGAAAAAGAAAAGGAGTCAATTACAAATTGTGAGCAACGCCAAATTCATCAACATTTCTGGACCATAATGATCATTTGAAAACAAAGTAATAAAAGGAGAACATGTTAAGAAGTCCAACCTTTGTCACACTTGCTTGTTTCCTATAAAAAATTTCTGCATATGTAATTATGCTATAATCTAATCAGAAATGTTCAAATTAAAGAGAAAAACAAACTTCCACATTGAAGAGAATTGCTTCTTTGATATATATAACATTAATAAGATACCTTCAATCTTTATGACACTTATGTTTTTTTTATTCAAATAGGAGATAAAGAAAATACATGTTTAGACATACTTACTTGTATTATAAAACAGAATCAATGATTATGCAGGTCTGCATCATCTTTTCTTTAAAATTGACATATTTCCAACCATCATACATTCTGTAATATATATAGAAAAAACAACTAAGGGATCTATTACCATAAACCTTTAGGACAAAATTCTCACTTGCAAGAACAATTCAATGTTTTGGAATTATATCATCACTTGACGAAACGAATAAAATAAAATACTGCCATATAAGGTGACATACATAACCAAATACTTAAAACATAGGCGTAGGAGCGCTTTCAATATTGGGGGGGCCAACTTCAGATGAGGGCCCGTCTAAGAATAAATGTTCCTAAACTTTTTCATGGCTATTCATGCATTTACAAATTCAATAACATTATAAGAATAACAAGAAAGCGTATGAAAATGTGTATCTTAAATAAATAAAAAAAATAATAAAAGGATATGACAGGTCTCGATCTCACGCGGAAATCAAATGCATTGGTCTAAACAAAAGGTGCAGCGGCCAGACTGTCACAGCCACGCATTCAACTCGTTTTAGATTAATTTTCAAGCATTAGGTAACAATTGAAGACAATATTGAGTCTGACCCCTTTAGGTAACTATTGAAGACAATATTGAGTCTGACTCCTTAGAACACGTTTTACACCACTGTTTTCGTCAATCTAGACTTCCCGGGTATTTCAGTGAGCTGAGTTTTCATTGGATACACCAGATGTGTTTAGATTGCCATTTGCAATGATGACGTCAAAAAGATTTTTGTTATAATGCGTAACAAAAGGCGAATTGGTGTAAGATAAAGCACAAAAAACACATTTATTCTTTACACACTTTTCTTTTCAAATATCTTCATTTGCCATTGTGAATATTGGGGGGGGGCAAAGTATACTCTGCCCCCCCCCTCTGTGTGGATATTGGGGGGGGGGGGGCTTGCCCCCAGCTCCTACGCCTATGTAAAAGGGTATTTCACTTTTGGAAAAGGAAATTCATGCTGTTATTGTTACTTAAAATATCGCCCCATAATTGAATTATTGAATTGCTATTGAATTGTCAAGAAGGTACCTTGTACTCAATTTAAAAGCTCCAACAATAACAAATAATCCATATCAGCAACTGACGAGTTGATATCGTTGCTTTATTGGTCAGCATAATAGTGTATTCCATCTACAACACGATGTGTACCTAATGCTTTCCATACCGCAAAAATGACATAGACCGTCTACATAAACATTAGATTATTCCTAACTGCAGGGTGTAATCACCGAATCGATAGGTGAACACTTATTTCACCGGGCAACACACATTTTCTAGCCAAGTACTGCAGGGAGCATTTACTGTTATACTAAAAAATGAATGCTGTAGTTCTACTTAAAAGGAAGAAGTTTTTTCAGATGGATGTTTGTTTAGAGGAAGCATCTTCAGCGAGGCGTGACGAGGGCTCGCCTTCTCAATTTTTCTACGACGAATTTTGGTGAAAATGGTCTATTTAGATATACTGTTTTATAACGAAATGAAAGAGTACAAAA